>PVLD010017287.1:0-42360 GCA_004027595.1 Dinomys branickii | reverse complement strand
TTTTAATTCTTTGTATGTTCTAGATAGCAGTCCTTTGTCTGAGGGACAGCCAGCTAGGATTTTTTCCCAATTTGTGGGTTTTCTTTTCACTTTGCTGGTGATTTCTTTAGATGTACAAAAACTTTTCAGTAGGATGAGGTCCCAATTATTGATTCTTTGAAGTGTTTCCCTTGCAGCTTCATTTTTGTTCATGAAGTCTTGAAAACTACTCAAATGCCCATCAACTGAAGAATGGATAAAATGATGTGGTATTTTTATTCAATGGAGTACAGTATTACTCAGCTATAAAGAAAGATATTCTTGAGGGTTTTATAGGTAAATGGATACAACTAGAGGTCTATCAGGTTAATAATATCCCTCAGTTATTGCAGGTTGATCAGGTCTGCAATCTCCTGAATGAGTCTATGGCAAAGGCCAAATAAAAAGAGGCAAATAGACTGATTTCAGGGCTCCAGGAGGATGAAAGCCCTCTCACTGAATGTGAGATTCTCTTGGGGCTAAGACCAAGAGCTTTTCTGGGTGGCCCATATTTATTTGGTTATCAGAGGGTGTGGAATACTCAAGAAGGGCAGAATTACTCAAAGATTTCTCCAAGTAAAGTATTAAATTTATCCTTAATAAGGGTTAAATTAATCCACCCATGAGTGAGATGCCTGAGGCTATAGTTTTATCTAGCTGAGGTTGGATCCAGGTGTCCTTGGTGGTGATGTTATCTTTTGAGGTTTTCCATCATCTTCTGCCATTATAGGCCTTAGTAGGGGTTAGTGACTCACAGAGGTTCACTTACTATGAGTCCATTGCCCACTTCCAGATGAGCGGTCTAGGCTTTGGACAGATTCACAAGTAAACATAAAAAGCCAATTGGTTAACTTAAGTCCTGTTCGAGGTTGCTTCATAGTGGTCTCCGCCAGACACCATACTCATAAGTGAAATAAATCAGACCTGCATGTGTAAACATGCTGTCTCCCTAGTGTAAGAACCTGAAATAGTAAATGAAAGCCAAAAGGTACAATAGATAATGAGAAAAGGAAAGAACTTCTCAAAGAGAAGGAACAACCGCAATGAGGGAAAAGAGAAAAGAAAGAAGGAAGGGAAAAATATATATGTCTATACAAGGACAGCTGGGACAATTGTACTGCTGATATCTATTGATTTATCGAAGGGGACAGTTAATGCTTAAATTTTTCACCAACTTTGCATGCTTATATCTGGTAATCTGAACAACTAACTTGAAGACAACAATATGCAATACAACAACCATGATTGAACTCCTACCATCTTGATCAGTGAAGCTCTATATCAGTTCTAGTTGTTTTTTATTATTTTTGTTCTCTTTAATTATATGATCAACCTTGCATTCTTACATCTGATAATCTGAGCAACTTCATTGAGGTTAACAATATGTAATATAACAACCATTGTTAATTTCCTATCATCTTGTTTTGAAATTCTGTATCATTTTTATTGTTTTTGCATTGTTTTGTTTTTATTTTGTTGCTATATTTTTCCTCTTTAAAATAAAAAAAACCAGTAGATTACGAGGCAAACATAATAGCAGAGATAAATGCAGTAAATAATCTTTACTAGGCCAATAAGATTTACCACATCAGAGATACTTGATGAGGATCTGGGGAGCAGAGGATTAGAATACAGAGTATCCAAGGTTACAACTCATGCAGCACAGGTCCCAGATGGATAACTGGTTACAGGAATCTCAGCACACATTGGTACCTAGAACTGGGAAGACAATCTGGCTTTTTAGAGCTTCTAGATGGGTCAGACCACTATGTGCTAACCTCTGTGCTATGGACCTATGTATTTCATGTCATTTCCTCTAGTAACCAAGAAGGGAATTATGGAGTTAAATTTTTGTACTCTATGTTGAAGTCCCTGGAGAAGGTCCCAAAGTTCTTGGAGAACTCCCTGCAGTAGCAACCCTGGCAACAGAATTATCAAGAGCATCAAGGATGCCAGGACCAAAGAGAATAGACAGGCAAGCCAGAGAGGGATTCCTAATACACAGAGTAACTCTAACTGTTTGCCAGAATGACCTACAATAGGGAGATGTGTTGACCACTCACAACTATATTCATGTAGAACTTTCTTCCAGCTTAGTGATTCACCTCAAATTGGATAGAAAATATGTTCCTTATTACCAGCAAACTTGCACCCCACACACACACACTCATCCCATTTTTCTATCTTGGGTTTGACTTCTGATAATGATGACAATAATAAGAATGCTGGTATTTTGAAGAAAATGTCACAGAACATAATGTTAAGAAAAAAGAACAAACTACGAAGTAGACTACAATAGAGTTTCAAATATGCATTTAAAGATAGTAAAGTGAACAAGAGTCAGCTGGTGAATAAGAGAATAAGCCAAGGATCAAGAGCTTAAATCAATGGTTGCAAACTGTTTTCCTCTGAATTAAATGTGCATGTGTGTGTGTTTTGGTGTTTTGGGGGGTGAAAAAGGAGTAGCTTAGTGTTTAAAAATTCAAAATGTGGATTAAAGATAAATTGATAATTTAAAACAAAGAAAAAGAAGAAGGAAGAAACAAGAAGTGAGAAAGAAGGAAAGGAGAGAGGGAGGAGGGAAGGGAGAGAAGGAAGAGATCAAAATGGTAATAGTGATTATATTCTAGCACTGGGATTATAGCAAGCTCGGTTTGTAAGATCTGACAAGTCAAAACTTGTCCTAGGTTCTTATAAACATAGATTGGCAGTGTTCTGCAACATTGGCTATAATTTGATTTATTTTTTATATGGCCTCCAAACTTTCTACCATTCCCACAATGAAATAAAGAGAAGAAAAGAAAGAGAAACATTCTTAAAACTGGTAGTTTTATTTATTATATTCTTGTCACTGGGCAAAATACCTAACATCCACAGACCAAAGGAGAAGAGATTTTCGGCTCACAATATCTGAGGATTTAGTCCTCCTTGACTCCACAGTTCTTGCACTCTCCATGTCCATAAAATAATAGCCAAGTGGATGATGCTAAGGTCTGCCATCAGGCTTAGCAGTAGCCAGACGCCCTTGGACCATGGGTGCAGTGGCTTCTGAATGCCTGGTTGGCCAGACATGGGGAACCACTTCTCTAGGCAATCTTCACTAGGCACCCTGTAGCTCTCTTCTCAAAGAAAAGTCTTTCTAAGCATGTTACCCTTTTATATCCTTAAGGCTAGTTTAACCAATTCCTAAAATGCCTTCAAGTCATCTTTCCTAATGTCTGGAGGAGAAAGTACTTGACTTCTTTTTAATGATACTAATACTTTTAGCAACCACACTTTCCTTGGCCCCACCTCTATACATGCTTCCTTTCTGATCAAAATGAAAAATTTTCAAATCTTTCAGCTCTGCTTCTTGCTCTGATTCTACCTGTAAATGCTAAAAGCAGTCAGCATTAGCCATGCCACAGCCTGAAATTTTGACTGCCTTGATATTTCCTCCACCAGATTAATTAATGTGCCTCCTTTAAATTCATCCTCATACACAGTTCTAGAACATGGACAAAATGAGGAAATGTTTTTTGCCAGAAGGACTTCTAGTTTACTTCCCAATGGAGTTTTCATTCCCATCTGATACTTCATGAGCCTGGCCTTTACTGTCCACATTACTACCAGCATTCTGGGCTTCTCATTCCGAACCAGAATCACCTATTAAGCTTTGCTTACAGCATTCTAGGGCCTTTTTAGCCTTCCATCTCCAAACATTTCCGAACTCCTCATGTAAACCAAAGGCTCTGATTCCATAGTCAGGTATAGTTACAACAGTAGTCCCATTCACAGTGTCAATTTTCTGTATTAGTCATTTCCCATCACTGGGGACAAAGTACTGGACTCTCACATATTAAAAGACAGGTTAATTTTGGCTCACGGTTTGAGACTTTAAGACACAGCTGGCTTCAAGACACAAAGAGTTCCAATCATCTGGCTTTAGCTTCATGGAAGGGCATGGAGAAGGAAAGCTGCTCACCTTATGGCAGCCAGAAACAGAGAGCAAGAGAGGTGTGACCAGGGGCAAGAATATACCCCTCCTCGTCACACCCCTGTGGCCCACCTCATCCAACCAGTTTATACCTCCTAACAGCAATTCAGCTATAAACTAATCAATAGGTTAATCCACTGACATAGTGGCCCCATGATCCAATCACCTCCCAAGAATTCCATCTTGAAAACATGAGATTTGGAGGGAAATTTTAGACCTAAACCATAACAGTTAGCAACACGCCTAGCAAGCACAGGGTCCTGAGTTCAATCCCCAGTACCGCAAAAAAAAAAAAAAAAAAAAAACAGCAACACAGACATGGCCATCTAAATTATTTCCTAAACTTTCTTTGTTAAAAACATTATATAATTTAAAATAAATATTAAGCTAAATTATACACTGCCAGGTCAAAGAGCCAACCAGTCTTATTTTCTCACTAGATGATGAACAGCCTATAGGCTGCATCTTTTTGTTCACTGATAACTCCAAATACTTAGAACAATGCCTAGCACCATGTATGTAGGTAATGAACACTTGTTGAATGAATGAATGTGTGATACTCTATTTTCAGCAGTCACTGTAAGGAGATATGTAGAAATTCACACACCAAATTTCTAAATCAGGGATATTGCCTAAAGATCTTCCATGTATGAGGACAGATGGCCTATGTTTACCACTGACTGAGGTAAGAAGAACTCACATTTGTTATCTAAAGACTCCAGATTCCTCTTTCCAGGAGGAACTTTACTTCTCCATATTATACCAGGACCTAATGAAAAAGTCTTGGTGCCACATCATCACCTAGTGACACTTTCCACAGTGGTACTTTATAAAATATTAGGCATTCTTACCATACAAGGTAAGGTATTGCCAAAAGAAGTAAGATTACAGACTTGTCTGGTTGAAGTTCTTAATTATGATCATGAATTACAAAATCTTCCTGTGTGGGGAAAGCACAAAGTCTCTACACTGACAAGATGATTGAATCATAAGCAAATTTTTTTCCAGATGTTGATTACACTGCAACCCAAAAAACTTTACCAGAGAATCAGAAAGTCTGTATTATCATGATAAAAGAAAGCAGTTATAGTTGGCAGGAGGTGGGAGTATTAATGAATGCTGAGATGCTTCTGTCAGGTATTTAAGTTACCAAAATATACTTTTTTCATTGTGATAAATTCTTGCACATACATACATTTGGAAACCAAATGTTTAGCACAATGCCTCTCAAGCCAACAAAGAGTATATATGTGAAAGAGAAGTGAGCTGTTTCCACTTTTCACATGTGACACCTCTTGTCTTCACTAGTTTTCCCTTGGATTTCAAGATTATTTCCAAAGTACAAGGACTGTCATGTGCACATAACCTGCTCTTAGCACATCCTTATGGAATTGACTCAAAATATGGGGCCACTGAAGCAAATCACAGAAACTAGAACTTTGCAGTGGGCAAGAAATGCAAGACCACATACCGGAAAGAATAAAAAGCATAAAGGTGTAACAGTGTGGTGTTAAGCAGTGATTAGATTGAAAGAAGTAACAAAAGACTCAGCGGACCCTTCCGGAGTTTTGTTATTGTCACCTCAGCCTTTTCGAGGCTGTGTTCCAGTGTTGGTGCTCACAGCACAGAGAAATATGGCTTCTCTCTCGTGTTCTCCTGCCCTCTTGTCTCTCACCCTTTATTCTTTCCTGAAGAAAGTCATAGAATATACATTCCTCTTCCCTAATATAGATCACAGAAATCAGAGCTCCCTCCCCCTTTTCCAAGAACAGCTGTAATCCTAAAAATACTGCCCTAACTTTTCCTGGCTTTTCTGTGTAAGAGCTGGCCATTAAAATATTCCCTGACCTACATTACCTGACAGCAAGTAGGTCATAAGATTCTCATTCCAGAGGGTCTTGCCCCATACCTAGAAGAAAGGGAGACAGCACAGAGGAATGTGAACAAACAGGCCTGGCTAGGTCCTCCTCCAGTTTACTACCATTTATCAGAGGCTTTTTGTACAATCACATTTCTACATGGCAGTCCTTGCTTCACTCAACCTGTGCATAAAAATGGACAGTTCTCCCTGGGTCTTTGGGTCTTTAACCTGAAGGCCTCTGTGACATCTAAAGTACAACAGAATACATTTATTGTGGCTTCTTTCCTGTTGATCTTACATTCAAATATTGAACTTCAGAGGAAAGTTTGAACTTCCCTAGATCAGCCACTGCATCAGACTCTTCTAGTTAGAGAATCACGTGTGTCCTTCATGGCAGTTCCCATTTCACACATACAGCAGCTGAGGCCTAGCTCCACTAGAGTGGATGTGGCTTCTTCATGGCTACCAGTTGGCTCTTCCGGGCTCCTCCCACAATGTAAGGTTCCTTTCTTTGCCTTCTGAAAGGGCATAAAGTTGCAGATGCTGCCATCTGACAACCCCTCCACTCATCTTATTTGGTTTAACCTCCTTTTAAAATAAGATTCAAAGGGCCGGTGATATAGCTCAGCGGTACGGCACCTGCCTGGCAAGAGCAAGGTCCTGAGTTCAATTCCCAGTATCATAAATAAATAAATAAAATTAAATAAAGTCAAAATAGATGAATAAGCAAGGGCAAGACTACTCCCAGTTAGAGAACCACTCTTTTGCCAGTTGAAAGCAGAACTGTGCCCTTGAGATTTGCCACCTTACAGGTTTCTGCCCACCTGCCACACAAACCTCTCACCCATCACATCCTCCCAAAAACCCCCAGTGGGCTTGGTCCCCATCCCAGCACTGCACAAGGCCCCAGCACTGTCAGCTGCCTGTGGCACAAATGGAAAGAGGAAAACACAGGCGTAATGGGATGACTCTCCCTACAGTCAGCCGCCGCTCAGAAGGCTGCAGACTGGCTGCCTGGTGCCCAGGTGGGCTGCCAGCACTTCCCGGTGGAGACTCACCTGGGCAGCTGGGATTGGGGGAGATCCAGCTGTATGGAAGGAATGGAGAGGGCAGAAAACACCTTGGGTAGCCAGAGGGCCAGTAGGCAAACTCCAAAGTAAACCTGCTAGAGCCAGACAGGGTTAAAGCTACAGGAGACCCCTTCATTGCTGCCCTGAGGCAGCTCTCAGTCTAGAAAAGCCAGCTCAAAAGTGAACAGATAATAATCTAATATGCCGCCAATACAGAGAGAAGTTCAAAGCACAGGGGAGCTCAGCAGGAGGGCCGTTAGCGCAGCCCACGGCTTCCTGGAGGAGATAACATTTGCATCTCTCCCTGTCCCAGACAGTGATAAAAGGCATGAGAAAAACAGATAGCATTTTTTTGTCTTTTGGCTTAGTCGTGTCATTTCCCCCATGTCACCTTCATCCTTCCCACACTGCTGTCAAGGCACACTGCACAACACAGGCTTTGCATCCAACCTGCTGGGGTCAGTCCTGGTGCTGCTCTTGTTGACTGCATGACTTTGGGCGCCACCTCAGTTTCCCCATGGTGATAACCATGCTTCAGAAGGTTGTGAGGACTACACGATGGTGTTTAGAGCTATGACTGGCACAAATTAGCCGCTCAGTGAAGATCAGCAGTGGTTGTCATTGTCACTGCTACAGAGGCATCTTGGTGCACAGCCACACATTTCACTTGACACGATAGCCTTAGAGTAAAGGTACAGGGTCAAGCTGAGGGACAGCCACAGTCACTACAACCCGTTAGTGCAGTACTAGCACGAGAACTTCTGTCAGCCCGTGTTATTTCTAATGTGTCACACCTTCTGAAGTTGTTTTAAAACACTGGATTTTCAGAAGAAATTTCCTGTAAAAGGTTTTAATGGTCCATGCTCCTTAAGCATAAACAAGGAGAGAAATTGAACTGGAAGACATGTATGTAGCATAATCCCAGGCCCCCATACCAAGGGCTAACTTAGGGATACTGAGTATCAAACCAAATCCTCTTTTAAGTGTGATAAAACCCTCCATATTCCAAATGATCTCACCAGGCTCCTTCCTGCAAACACTGTCCTATCCACCGCAGCCCACAGCACCAGGAACCTCATTCTCAAAAACACAGGCTCTCGGCCTCAACTCTTGCCCAGTGGCATTCACCCACCACCATCTGCACAGCTGTGCTTACAGCCAGCACCCTTGGGGGGGGGTCATGCCCACATGTTGGCGGAGCTCCACGCCACGTAACTCCCCACTGTCCCTCCACAGAAAGGCAGCTGGACCACAAAGGGGCAAAGGCTGCCAGGGACTGAGGCTGGATGAACAATATGACAGCGAGGAATTTTCTCAAACTGTACGCCCGTGGCGTCACCCCAGCATAAAGGAAGTGAGAGCCCTGCTTATGCGGCAGAAGTGACAAGAAAGGGAAGCCAGCACATGAGCAGGAATGAAGCCAAGAGATCATGAAATGCTTGGCCGTGAGGATGCTGATGATGGACCTCATTTGCCTGGATATCTTTCCACAAAATACAAAGTCCCTAGGCGAGGCTTTCTGCACATCCCACATGTATGCAAGAAGGACCTTGCTTGCAAGCTGGGGTTTGGGAACTGCAAACACTTGGAAACCTCCCTAAGACCCTGGCACGGCAGTCCAGAGCCAAAGGTTTAGCACTGATGTCACAATGCCTGGGACAGGCATCAGCACACTGAGTCTCAAGTCTCATCACTTCAGTGGGACTGAGAGCGCTCGTCACTTTGTACTTCCTTCCGCTGGTAGAGAACATCTGAAGGATCTGGAGCCCAGGCTTCTGCAGTGTAGCTTGCCTTGCTGTCCTGGGCCCTGGAGTTGTACCACAGTTTTCCAGGAGGGGGACCCCACTGTGCACCCTCTCTCCTGGCATCTGCATCTACCAGCAAAGAAATAGCACTGTGAGCTGCGGAGCATTAACCAGAGCGGGTGTGTGTTGAGCTTCCTCAGGTGTGCAGTGTGGTGGACAAGTCCTCTGCCTTTCACTCCTTTTGGGCTCTCATGCCAAGCGTGCCTTGTAACACCCCCTGCCCTTACACCTGGTGTTCCCAAGATAATGGCATCAGTCCCCTCTGGTGCTCTTAACTGCTAACCCTTCAGCCAGCCCATGGAAGGACCAGAGCCGCAGGGGAAGTGAGCAAGCCATCCCTGAATAAAAGAGCTGTGGAGAAAGTCAGAGGGACAGCCTGCAGATCCCTGGAATCGTCCCCGCATGACAGACTCCTACATCCTACCTGGAGATGTAGCCAGACTCTGCTATAGGATATCCTTTGTCACAACTGTAAGCAGTATGACTCTCGTTTCTCAAGCAGAAAAGCAGAGAGGTTAAGTAATGTTCCCAAGGTCACAAAGCTCAGGAGTAGCAGGATTCGAACATGGCCTTCAATAGGTCTAGTGAGTTTTTTCCCTTTTGATGTGAAGGCTGAAAAACGAAAATACACCCTCAGACATTCTTCTTTAGATGGTGTTAAATATATCTATTTCTTGTTGACTAAAAGTATTATCTCTCAGTTTGGGCTTTTTTATTCCACCTGAAATGAAAATTCAGTAGTGCATTCTATTTTCCCATAGTCCAAAAACAAATGGGATGGATAAAACTTAGTGTTTCATGAAAACTGTCCAATGCCTAGTATATTTTTTGTATGACAATTGCTTGTATATTTTGAATTTCAAATGTCTGTCACAAATGTCAGTATTTATAAAAACAAGAGTCTTCTTGTCCGATGCATTTGCAGAATGATCTTCTATTCTTTTCTATCCCTCTTCTTGTGGATTTGCGTTCTTTACAGAAGGAAGCACGCACAGAATTGTTCTAATAATATGTCTCATTTTGCACACTCACGGAAGTTTCCTCTCTGTGTTAATTTTCACATATGCACATGAGTTAAATATGCTTAAGGGAAATCCCACCATTCACATACCGCGCAGACTAGTCAGGAAAAAGGTTTTGAATAGAGATAACAAGCAAAAAGAAGCATTTCTTGGGTGCCTAATAAGCCACATAGTGACATCAGAGCTCAATCTCTGAGATTCACGCCCACAGGTGAACTAGGTGTTATAATCTCTGCTTACAGAGGACAGAAGCAAAGCTCAAAACAAAAGGTGCATCACAGTCTTAGACCACTTTGTAGAGTGGCAGAGTGCTGGTGCAACTTGGATGTCTCTTGCCACAAAGGCACAGAGATGGAGCGGGGAAGAGGACTAAGGATGTTTTACAACCCATCCACGATTCCTCTTACAGAGCCATCCTGTCTCTTGCTCTGATCTACTCTTATCAGCCAAAGAACATTTGCTCAATGACAAAAGAATAAAAAACCTCAAAGAAAATCATGTTAACTTCAATCACTAGGTACAGCCTACAAAAGACAATTTAATACACCTTCCTTCTGTTTTGAAGCAGATCACTTTTAACACAATCACAGGGCAGAGTCCTGCATTCTTAGCCTGGCTTTGATTTGCCAAAAGGCAGACAGGTGACTTCCAAAAGGAAGAATGACTCACAATAGGAAAAGTGACAGCGAATGTGGGTGGGGAAGAATTAAGATGTCCCAGTCACCAATTCATCACACAATTATTTTTGAGGGGCTGTAGGGATGTTACTGCAGTGTGCTAATTTCTCCAAGGTGTAGAAAATGCATAATCCCAAGTTATAGAACATGTAACATAACATATGAGCATATAAACATAAAGCATATCACTTACTAATAGTTCAGCAGACACTGGAAAGAAAAGAAATGGAATTTAATAGCAGGTCTGCTATTAACTTAAGATGAAGTCAGCTTACTGCTAATCATTTTCCATGTTCATTTTCTAAATTTACCAAATACCCTCATATTTGAAGAGCAAGGTTCTTTCTATAAATGCCTGCTGAATTAACTTTCCCCATCTGTACCCACTCTACCACACCTATAAGTTCCATTTGTAACTCCTAATTGTTCAAATCCACAAGAATTCAGTCCTATAAGAACTGTCCCTTCCATACTTCCATTTGTACTTCTCAGCACCTAATTAGCATTTCATATATATATTAAATGTACTAAATATGCACTGTGTGACATGTGCCAGACTAAAGATACAATGATTAGTGTCTTGGTTACTTATCTCTTGTTGCTAAGACAAAATACCTGACATCCAGAATTAGGGAAGAGAAGGTGTATTAGCTCACAGTTTGTGGAGGTTTCAGCCCATGCTCAAGGCTGGCTCCAAGGCAGGGTGGAATAGCACAGGGGCAACAGCTCAAGGCAGCACAATGCAACAAAACAACAAGAGCAAAGTGGAGCCAACAAGCCTCTTTTCCTCCCTTATATTGCAGGCAGGCTACCCTCCCACCAGTGATGTCTAGCATTCAATTTCCATGCCCTCCTCTTGCTCAGGAGAAGGATGTTTACAAAGAGGGGATCCTGGCCCCCAGCTGAGCTGCTGAGTTAAATTTCTAAACTTCTCAAATTGACAGACTGTATCAATCGTAACACTTAGTAATAACAGGGGAGTTCACTGAACTCCCACTAAGCGCAGTGGCTGGCCTTTTGTGCTTCTGTGTCATTTAGTCTTTCTGCTCCATAACACTATGCTATTGTCACCTCAATACTACTGGTAATACAGACTAAGTTCCTCAATAACTTCTGAGGTTACTAAGATCATAAGTCATAAAACCAGCATTTGAACACAGATAGCTTGACTCAAGAGCTTTGGAAATTAACCACTTTGTATTCTGTGGCTCCCTCTCCCGCCCCATGTTCAAAAATAGGTGTATATCAAAAGAAGAAAACAAAGAAGAGAGTAAGTCCTGTGCTTGAGTGAAGAAAGGGGAATCAGCAGTGACTGGTTGGGTCTAGAAGGAATTTTTCAAGAAGGATCAAGGTTAGGAAGAGATTTCAGTATTTTTTTGAAAGGTTAGCAAATTGGAGTGTGATATAAATCCACACTTCTACTACCTCTAACATTCTGTAAGTCAATGAGTGCAGGTTGTGTCATAACCTAAAGAATAACCTTAGCTGGACTGACAAAGGGTGCTATGCTGGTAAAGAAGCAACTAAGATCAGAAAAAAAATTTTTCAAAGAAAAACTATGACTTGTGTTTGAGATTTATTTACTTTGCCAATTTCCATGGTATAAACAAAATCTCACTGTGGCAGATTTAACCCTACCAACCAGACATCACTGAACTCAGGGTTTGGAAGACACATATACATTTGGACCTCATCAGCTAGCTTGAGGCAGGTCCAACTGTATGATGTACTTAAGACGAGTTTCATTAACTGAAAGACCCAGAGCTAGGTGAGCGGGAAAATGGCCATCCCTCTCAGGATGGAGAGAATGGATATTCGGTCTCTGGAAAGATGGACAGCATCCAGGTTGGCCCTCTAAAGGTAACGCCCCCAAATCAACCTGGGGCAAGTGGAGATATAAAATACAGAATCAAGTTTGGTAATCAGAAAATAATATTAGGAAAGCAATTAGGGTTAATACTCAGGGTCATAACCAGAACTTGAGGAAACGGGATGCGAGGTTGGAAGAGGACATGCCTGAGTCCAGTATGGCGCAACCTCAGGACGGAGTATGAGGTCCACAGAACTTTTGCATCAGCTTTCCCTCCAAACTCACCCAAATCCCTGTCCCATGCCTGAGCTGCAACTCCTCCTTTAGGCTGTCAAAGAGGCCTGTGAAAACCTCTGATTCAACATACCACAGTTTTCCAGGGACATGGCACAAACTAGGCTACAGGCACCTTTAGATCTATAGCACAGGGCAGGGGTCAGCAAGCACCCGCCTGTGAGCCATGTGCCCTGCCATCTGCTTCTGAAGTATGTGTGAGCTAAGAGTGGTTCTTACACTTCTTAATGGTTTAAAAAATGTCAAAAAAGAAGAACATTTTCTGATACATGTAAGTGATATGAAATTCAGATTTTAGTGTCCATGAGCAAAGTTTTACTGGAACACAACCACATATATTCATTCATTATCATCCATAGCTGCCTTCATGATATCATCTGGCCTGCAAAACCTACAAGGCTTGCTCTCTCGTTCCTTACTGCAAAAGCTTGCCAGTTCTAGCACACAGAGGGCCACAAAACAGGAAACACAGGATAAATGTGTGATTATGATTATTTGACCCTACACTGCCCGATTTAATGTTCCTGCTATCCAGATATTCCTGATGGAGGACTCTCCTTATCCTAGCAATAAATTTTGTATTCCAGCTCTTCAAAGCACTTTGTTCCCAGTGAGAATCCAATTAAATCTTTTCTAATAGGTTGGTTCCAGTCTGCATATGCATTTCAAAGTTGATAGGTCTATGGAATTTGACCAAATGTTCCACTAAAAACAAAATAAAAGGATTCCACTATTCAAAGGATTCTACCTAATGGGATTAATAAATGTTGATCTGAACAACTATGCATGCTTCTCACCACACAACTCATCAGAGCCTTAAGATGATTTGACCATAGAGCCTTCTTATCAAAGTAGGGTCTTTGCAAGTATAATTCAGATGATGTCGCCTATGAGTACTAATCCTGCATGACTGATGTGGCTATCCTCATAGCAAAGGAAGACTCTGGCAGAGACATGCACAGAGAGATGGTCTTATAAGGACAGAGGCATGCAGAGAGATGCAGCCACCAGCCATGGACTGGGGCAGCTGCCAAGGCTGTGGGAGAAGAGCCCTGCCCAGAGCCTCCAGGGACAGCTTGGCCCTGCCAAGCCCTCAGGGTCAGGCCTTGGGCAGGACCAGAGGGTACAGGTCTGTCCAAACACCCTACTATGTCACTTTGGTGGCAGCTGCATGCTGTGGATGTGCAAAAGGCAATCAACGCCTTTTGGGATTCAGGGTCAAAAAGAATCACAGCCCTAATAAACACATGTTCAAGGTTACACAGAGAGTTCACTGCTTGGGCCTAAATTATTTGACTTCACTTTGACCACACTGCATTACCACATGGCTGCTGCAGCTCATATCACCCTGGAGGAAATCTCCAGTGTTCAACTCCCATCACGGCCACTGCCTGCAGAGTCAACTTCCTCTCTCCCTCAGCTCTTCATGCAGGTGTCAACTTCTTCTCAACAAGGCCACCCTATTTAAAATCTCAGTCTACCTATCCAGCACTCTGAATTTCCCTACCTGTTCTTTCCATACTCCAAGGGCATAGATAAACACTCCTAGTAGATCTTGTAGAGCCTCAGTAAGTATTTGTTGAAGAAATGTCTGCATGACTACCTGGCAGTAGCTACTGATTCCCCAAGTGTTTTGCTCTCCAGATTTACCCTAAGGTCTAAGGAATACTGTTTAATACAAGGGGCCAGATTATACAACTATCAGAGCTTTGTCTCTAACTCAGAGTGAAACAGAGAAACACTAGGGGATTTAGAGAAAATCTGACTTGCTGTTGCATGAAGAAATGACAATGTAGGCAGCAAGTGCAATAACTCAGACAAGAGGTGATAGTGGCTTGGATCCAGATGGAGGAAGGGAGATGGTGGTAAGTAGTGAGATTCTAATTATAACTAAAGGAAGTTCCACCAGGACTTTTGGCTGGTCAGATACAGGTATAAGAAAAAGAGAGCAATTGAGAATGACTCCCAAAGTGTTGGTCTAAGATAATTTCACAAGGACAGAACTGGCAAAACCCAATATGGGAGAAACTGTGGACTAGACTTTGGAAAAGCAGAAATTCTGTGGAGGAGGAGGACGAGGAAGAGGAGGAGGAGGGGAAGGGGGAGAAGGACGGGAGGGAGAGGAGGAGGTGGAAGAGGAGGAGGAGAAGGAAAAGGAGAAGGAGAAGAAGGAGGAGGAGGAGGAGGAGGAGG
Source organism: Dinomys branickii (assembly GCA_004027595.1). Taxonomy (NCBI): domain Eukaryota; kingdom Metazoa; phylum Chordata; class Mammalia; order Rodentia; family Dinomyidae; genus Dinomys; species Dinomys branickii. The sequence goes on along the minus strand of PVLD010017287.1, from coordinate 27,634 downwards.
CAGGAAGAGAATAAAGAGAGAGAAAGAGAAGAAGCCAAATTCCAGGTATACAGCTTGATCAGTTTTCAAACTGAACATACTCATACCACACTGATTATAATCATCACCTTGATTAAGAAACAGGACTTTGATGGAGTTAACAGTATACCACTTTCCCAGTACATATGAGACCCAAGGTTCAATCTGCAGTATCATCACAAAGAGAAGAAACAGGTCTCCACCAGCATCACCACATTGTTTGGATTTTTAACATCATAATTAACTTTCATTTCTTAAATCCTATAAATAGAATAATGCAGTGTAGCTTCTTTTGTGCGTGGCTCTGTGGCTCAAAATTATGTTTGTGAGATTCATCCATGTTTGCATGTAGAACTAGTTCATTCTTTGTCTTTGCTGTATTTTGTTCTTTGGGTATCCATCATGTTGTTAAGATTTGGATTGCGTCCAGGTTGCGGGTATTATGAAGAGGTGCCATGAACATTTTCCTGTGTCTCTATCAGTGCACGTATACAGAGATATGTGCTGGGCATACGCTCACAAGTAGGATGGTGCTGGTTCACAAATAATGTACACATTTTTCTTTAGCAGATATTGCCAAATAGTTTTCCAAAATGGTTATGGCATTTTCCATGCTCACTCTCAGCCTGGCCTTCACTTGAAGCTGTGCCCTTACTTCATTCTAGCCATTCTGGTGGAATCCTTCTGTCCCCTTAAGGCTCTACTTTAAACGGGTCCACTTTTGACTCCCTGCAACCTACTTTCCAAGTCAAAAAGAGAGAAATCTCCAAACACACACAAAAATATCTGAGTACACCATTCCCTTTCTTAAAATGTCACTTTCTTAAAGTGGCACTCACTGGGGCACCACATATACTAAAACTGAAATGATACAGAAAAGATTAGCATGGCCCCTGAGCAGGGATGACACACATATCCATAAAGTGTTCCAGATTTTTAGATGCAAAGATCCTCAGTGAGATACTGGCAAACAGCCGGGTATAACTACACACATGTGTAATCCCAGCACTCAGGAAGCTGAGGTAGGAGGATCACTGTGAGTTCGAGGCCAGCCTGAACTACATAGCAAGACCTCGTCTCAAAAAGACAAAAAAAAAAAAAAAAAAATCCTAGCAAATAAAATGCAGAAAATCATCACAAAAGTTATACACCATGACAAGGTAGGATTCATGCCAGGGATCCAGGGATGATTCAACATATCCAAATAAATAAGTGTAATATATCACATTAATAGACAAGAATCACATAATCATCTCAATAGCTGCAGAAAAAGGACTAAACAAAGTCCAACACCCTTTCATGATTAAAAAAAAAAAAACTTACAGAAAATAGGAATCAAAGGTCTTAATCTCAATCTGATAAATGCCATCTATGACAAGCTAAAAGCCAACATACTAAATGGTCAGAAACTGAAAGTTTTTACTCTAAAACCAGGAGCAAGACAAGGATGACCACTATTACCACTCCTGTTCAGTTTAATTCTGGAAACATTAGCAAGAGCAATTAGACAACAGAAAGAAATAAGAAGAACAAGGAGAGGAGTAAGAAAGAAGTTAAGTTATCATTATTTGCTGATTAAATGATACTCTATATAGAAGACCCCAAAAAACTTCACCAAAAAATTCTATAATTAATAAATTCAGCAGTGTACCAAGATACAAAGTCAACACTCAAAAATCAATAGCATTCTTCTATACAAATAAAATAACAAACTCAATGAGAGAAAAATTAGGGAAAATACACCTTTCACAATTGCATAAAAAATTTAAATACTTCATAATCAACCTAACGAAGTAAAAGACCTACACAGTGAAAACTACAGTATTCAAAAAAAGAAGGTCAAAGAGGATATCAGAAAATGGAAAGATGTCCCATGTTCTTGGGTAGGAAGAACTAATGTAGTGAAAATAGCCATACTTCCAAAATTGTTATACAGATTTAATTGAATCGCAATCAAAATACCAACAGCATACCTCACAAGACTAGAGAAAACAATCCTAAAGTTCATTTGGAACAAGGAGAGGCTTATAATAGCAAAAGCAATTCTGAGCAACAAACAAAAGGCAAAGGGCATTATAATCCCCAATTTGAAATCATACTACAAAGTTACTATGATAAAAACAGCATGGCATTGGCAAAAAAATCCCAATGATCAACAGAACAGAATAGAAGATACTGAAAAGGACCAAATACCCTCACTGGAAGAAAACTAGCTTTTTAATAATATCTCTCACCATACACTAAAATGAAATTTTCTCCCACTTCAGGGTCTTTGCATACTTTCGATACTTTGCATTCAAAGTATACATACTTTGCATACTTCCCATCTTTCATGCCACACTGCCACCTGCTTCACTATTATTATGCTTTTAGATCTCAACTTGCAAATCACCTCAAGTGAGAACCCTTGTCTGGCCTCCCTATCAAGAGTTTTTTCCTCTGCCATATTTAATACATAGCATTTTTCTTTATTTACTTGCTCACATCCATCCTATCACTATGGGGATGAGGTTCACGAGGAAAAAGATGTGCCACACTTGGTCACTACTGAATGCCCATACCTGACACACAATAGAAGCTCAATACACCTTAATCTTCTGATTTAGTAAATAGTACTTGGGGCAGGGGGCGGGGGAGTCTAAGATAAGCAGCTCCTTTACACTGAGGAATCAATAAAGCAAAATGCTGTAAAAGGAGAGGCATCACTTATATGTTAGGGAAAACACAGTTTGCTGAGCACCTGTGGGACTGGATAAACCCTTTATACCACTGTGTGCCAGAGACCACCTTAGGGCTCCCGCTCAAGTGTGCAGGAGCATTTTATCCACTACATGTGTCCTTGAAGCGCCTTGGGACCCCTTCTCCCTGTTTTGGATCATTTTATGTAGATTCATCCTTTCTTCAGATGCACAGCAGCATTTAATTTACCTGATTCCTTATTTCAAAAAGTTTTTGGGACATTTTTCCTGATCACAGTGTTAACAAATTATCACTTAGATAAATTGGAAAACTAATAAAAGATAAACAATAGCTATTCACATTCTACTACCCAGGAAAAAAGCAAATTTATCTCCTTCATGTCTTTGTTCTTCCTTTTTTCCTTTGTTGTGAGTGTTGATCAAAAGACTCAGGAGAGGACTTAACTGAAACCACTTTAATAAAGTAGAGCACTTGGGAGATTTAATTAATCAAGCTCACCTTGTCCTCTTTGCCCAAAACCAGCGGAGATGAGTTGAGGACACATTATTAAAAGTTTCAGTTAAAGGAGTTATTTTCAGCTCATTTGCTCAAGTCACCTTCCACCCTTTGCCCTTGTGTCCTCATGAGGGATTCCAGGGAGCCTGGCAGTATTGCAGCAACTTAGTGAATTGTCAGGATAAGTGAACCTAGCATCCTCTGGAAGACACAGTTGCCTCTTTTCCCTGAAAATGGCAACTTCTGTTTGCAAAGATTTATCACATATGGGGTCCCTACTCTGTGCTAGGCACAGTGCTCAGCACCTTTCATAACTTAATTGAATCTTCACAGTGAACCTAGAAACAGGTGTTAGCTCCGGTTTTCAAATGAGAATATTGAAGCTCAATGAGGTGGGTGGATTGTCCTCAGCGAGTAGCTGGTTCAAATTTGTATGCAGATCTCTCCAGCTGTTTCCTTGCTTGGCTACTCTGATAGGTTTTTGCCTTGGCTGTGAGACACTTGAATCAAAGGATGAAGACCAGAGGGGGCCCTTTCCTATGCTGGGTTTAAAATTTCTCAGAAGCTCACAGCTCAGACTGTCTAAAGGGGAATGGGGAAACAACCAATTAATTGAGATCGTCACGGGGTTGGATTACTACTTAATAGACTAGCTAAACCCTCAGGACCCGGCCTCAATACAGTCACAATTTCATACACAGTCATATTTCTTCCCCTGATACATTTGGATATCTATCTCCCCACTACATCTTTGATGAGTTTGCATTATACAACCCACACTTGCTTGAAAATCTGGGCCACTAGGGGTGGGCAGGGCATGGCTCTGCAGCCCCAGGCCATAGTTTGCTTCACTCCCAACTTCATCTCTAGGAACAAAGTCAGAGGTAGAACCTAGGGATGGGATTGAACTCTATGCTTGCTTTGTCCTGGGAACAGAAGTGTGCCAGGTTTCCCAGAAACACTGTGGATGGTGATATGAAGGCCAAAGATCTAGAAATCACATCTGCTAAATGAGGGGAGTGTTTCAACTAAAACAATTGAGCAAGGACATTGTTATCCCGGGAACATTTCCTACTTTCAGTCATATCAAGGCCCCAGCCTTCCTTCAGGGTCTGCCTCCTCCCTCCTGCTCTGCCTCCTGGAGGTGCGTCTATTCCTGAGCAAGTTTTGACCCAGCATCCTGCATGCCCCTGATGAAAAGCAGCCACTGCCAGCCGCTGAGCCAACTGCCACTCAGAGTTCAACAGGTTCTGAAACTCACTTCACTGAAGCCAGCTTCCTGTAGTGATAGGAAAGCAATAAACATTTCTTCCACCAGTGAAACTCAGTGCACTGCTTTCTTTCCAAAGACAGGATGGATGGCCTCAGGTGTGGGAGACCACCCTGTTGATTATGTACAGAGCAGGCTGTAAGCAGTGTGGGCTGTAAAAGGTTCATCCCACAATTGGCTTGTTTTCAGTAGTGAGTCAGCCCTAAGCCTTCCATGTGACTCACAAGAGCACTGAAGATAGCACACAAATTGTCATCCCTCACTCAATGGCCACAGCAGAGACCAGAGATACGGTCCATGAAGCTGTGGGGCTGTGATATGAGATGACACGGCCGCTGAGGACAAGTGACTCTTCCCAAATGCCTTCCCTAGAATTATAGTTTATTTCACTTGAAAAGCAAGTTAGTCATTAACCATGACCTATTCCTGGTCTCTTCTGTGCTCGATGCAAAAGTGTTCTATTCCTTCCTTTTAAGCCCTGCCTGCATCAGCATCTTATCCTCAGCAACCACACATGGCCTCCTCACCCCATTCTGTAGATCACATGACCAATACTATGGATCTGGCTGGTTTGGGATTTTTGCTGTCTCAAGCACTGGCCATCTCAGTTCCCTGTTTCACTTTTATATTGCTTCGGAGCATTTCTTTGCAGCCTTGCATCACAGCACCAGATAGGAGATAGGGGTCTTTTCAGGGGTCCACGCTATGGGGCTTTGAAAACCAGAAGTGCAAGCCAAGAGGTGGGGCCAGTCCTACTCTTAATGAGGCACGCCATGAGAGCATGGCTCCCAAAGGTAGCTGCCCTCGTGGGGCTCCAAGGAAAAGAGCCTTTACTCTGGCAACCAACCTCCCTTATTAAGGTTCACCCCTCTATACCACACCTTTCAGAATCCCAGGATTCTCATACTTGTCTCTGGCTACTATCTTATTTGGTACATATAGATATATGTGTGTGTGTGTATATATATATATATATATATATATATATATATATATATATTTCAAAGTAAACCAAGGTCATAGCAGAGAATCAATGCCAAGCACCCAGTTAAAAGAGTAAGGACAAAAATAAATAAATAAATAAGTCATTGCATTTTCAAACACTAACCTGGACATCTTTCAGGTTTGCAGCCCTGATAAATTATTGTCACAGTCTTTTGCACCCCAGTTCTGTCTTGGCTGTGGGATGCAGCTATATACGGACATTTCCAAGGCAAAGTCCTATGACTTTCCAAGTAGCCATTCATGCATGTGCCCCCCTGCAGGGATATGCACTGTCTGTAATATGAGGACGTGATTACAAAACAGTGACAATGATTTCCATAGCCACCCACATAATGAGTCGGATTACTTTATCATCGCACCTGGCTGATGTGTGCACACTGTTTGCCAGTGAACTCCCACTAAGGAGTCCAAAAGTAGCTGTCCTGGCCATCAGAAAATTGTGTGTTGTGTAATGGAAAAAACACATGCTTCCGGACTCACTATTTAGGGCTCTGTGTTCCTGGCAATTGATTGAACCTCTATGACACAGTTTCTGCTCTTGTGAAAAGAAAGAAATACTACTTACCTAAGCTGTGAGGTTAAGGTGAGCACTGAACAAAATCATTCAGGAGAGAGTAGCTGGCATGTACTAAACCCTTAACAAATGCTCAATAACGGTTGTACTATAGGAGACTTTTTGCCTTGTAATTTTACTCATTTTAAAGTAAACACATTACCCTTTTCTATTCCTTCTATACTTTAATAGGAACAGAAGTTCAGGAATCTTGAACTTGTTTCACAGAGCGGAAATTTTCAGAAAATGTTGAAAACTATCCCAGGCCTTGTCAGCTTGGAAAGAAAAGTAAATATAAAGAGGGGGAAATGTGGGAGTTTTTCATTTTGAATTCACAGAAACTTTTTCAGGTGCTCACACTGTCAAAAATGAGTAGTAACAATAAATTCGATTTAACTTCATATTTAATCAAATTGCTTTCAGTAAAACTAAAGTAGCTCTAGTGACAATACATAATAACTGAGAAAGAATAATTTCAATCGCAATTGTCTAAGTAAAGTTCCTTAGTTTTTGGCAACTGAACAGAACGTCTTTCAAAGAAGTTTCCCCTGAACTACATCTTTCACCATACTTCTACACCATTTTGTGCACATTTGTGTTTAGAAAATGAACATATATTGCCTGGGTATTAGGATATTAAATAAATAAAGTACGGCTATATAGAGGGGATACTGAAATGTAAACATAAATTTGCATTTTCAAAGAACATTTGATGATTTTTGAAAATGTCCATAGCTTGTTTTCAGCCGGCACAGTTTACAAAATAGCACATTTACAGCATAATTTCATTTTTATAATGCATCAGTTTCATACATGCATATGACAAACTCTTGGAAGGACAGTAATTGGCAGTGTCCACAGTAGTTACTTTGGATGGTAGAACTGCGGGAGACACATGTTTCTTTCTTTGAACTTTTGTCTTTTGAACTGTGCACTGCATACACCTATTACTTCTAGGACGAGTGAAGGAAATATTCTTTTATTATGATTTGTAAGCTTTTCTATGTAGAAATCTAAGAGCAGATTTGTAAAACTTTTCCCTGTCTTCACTGCACTCTCCTATACAACTGCAATACTTTTACTTTGTCCACTAGTGTGCAACAGTGTGAACACCATGGAATCTAAGGAAAATAATGGTCTGCTTGCAAGTGAAAGGATGGCTGGAGTCCAGCTTTTAGGCCCTAACCAGAGCTTCCTCAAACAAATTAAAAAGCTAACATGTACCACTCCAGGAAGAGGCCTGAGAGGTGAGTAGGGACCTCAAGTGGGTCTCCACCTGCACATCCAACTGCTCACAAACCCTGGCCCTCACTTGGGGCCCATGGAGACTGCATCTCTTGACCCCTCAGCCTGGGAGACCCTGCAGGTCTTGCTGCGACGTACTAGTGTTTGGTTAAAGGACTGTGCTTCTAGTGCCCACAAACCATGCACCACAGTCCCAGTGACTTAAACAACAAAAATTTACTTTCTCACGGCTCTAGAGACTTGAAGTCCAAGATCATAGTGTCAGCAGCACTGATGTCTTACACTGGAGACAGCTGTGCTCTTGCTGTGTCTTGGTCTTCCCTCCACGTGAGTCTGTGAGCTAATCTCTTCTTAGCGGGACACCAGTCCTATTGGGTTAAAGTCCAATCCTATGACCTCATTTTCCTTTAATTATCTTTTTAAAGACCTTATCTCCAAATAAGGACACATCCCATTGTGCTAAGGATTAGCACTTCAATCTATGAATTCTGGCAGGTCGCAATCCAGCCCATAGCAAGTTTCTATCAAAGAAATGCACAGAGAAATTAGAAGCGGAGGAGCCTAAAGTGATACTGTGAAAGATACTGTGATCGCCTGAAAATTTCTCAAACTATCGGGGGGCTCCCTTCTCTTCGCATTCCTTTATAGCAGGATACAGTTTAACAAAGGTGCACGCAAGGCGAGGGATCTTACACACGGTCCATCAAGCCATCACGCCGCTGCAGCTGAGGCTCAGTGCTAGCACCATCCCACTTGTATTCACTTTGCAGGTTGTTTAGGCACTTCTTTGAATACTTTACTGACTTTTGCCTTATTATGGCAAATAAAGGTGTAGTAGATGGAAAAATGACAAGCTAGAACTGGTGACTAGAACATTAAGTCTCATAATTTACTAAAATTGACAAGAAAAAACGATGATTATCATGTAGGCTTGAATCAGAGATTTTCCCAACTAAAGTTCCCTGAATTTAAGCTAATGTGTATACATTGGTGCAGGAAAAATAAAAAGCTAAGTATAACATAAACCAAGTTCCAAAACCAAATGTCCCAAGTTTGGGCCTCAAAGATGAGATGTACACGGTTTGGGATGCCTCTGCTCATAGAGAATGGAATTTCCCTTGGCAAATGCAAGTATCTCCTACAACTGTCACACAGGCCACATTTACACACTTGATTTCAGGAACTGTGTAGAAGAAACTCTGTAGGAAAGCAGTGAATTCTTTACCGGAAAATAGGGACCTACCTAACTTGGTTCTTTGCTGATATTTCAACAAACAATATTTAACAAACTCCAGTGAGCACAGCTTAACAAGTCCCTAGCCACAGCTTTGGGATTTTGTTTGTTTGCTTCTTTTGTTGTATCTTTTTGAGCCAAGGTTTCACTACGTAGTTCACGCTGGGCTTGAACTCACTTTGTAGTCCAGGCTGGCCTCAAACTCACAGCGATCCTCCTGCTTCAAACTCCCAAGTGCTGGGCATGCGCCACCATACCTGGCCCTAGCCACAGCTTTGAAGCCTTCTTTTCTGCACAGCTCTTGACTCATTTTATGCTCTCCCTCTCCCCTATCCAGACATATCCATGACGTTTATATCTCATGGATTCCACCTTCATTTTTTAACCTGTATCTCTTCCCTTTCATCTCAATGTGAAAAACTGTAACTCTTGCACACTCTTGGTGGGAATATGAAATGCTGCAGCCATCATGGGAAAAACTATGGCAAGTCTTCAAAAACTTAAACATAGAAATACCATATAGGCCAGCAATTCTACTTTGGAATATGTATCCAAAATACTTGAGAGCAGGTCTCAAAGAGCTATTTGTATATTAGTGCTCATAACAGCATTGCTACAACAGCCAAAAGGTAGAAGCAACCAAAGTGCCCACTGGTATGTGAGTAATCTGAATACTGCTTTAAAGATAAAGGCTATTAAACCATATCCCCAAAACTTAGAGACCCATTTCACAAATAGGCATCTGGAATGAATGGGCACTTCTCAGGTGAAGAAGTGCAAACAGCAAATAAATATATGAAAAATGTTCAACATCACTGGTCATTTGAGAAATGCAACTTAAAACAACACTGAGATCCCACCTCGCCCCCCGAAACAATGGCTATCATCAAGCAATCAACCAACAGTAAATGCTGGAGGGGCTGTAGGGAGAAAGGAAACCTTCTCCACTGTTGTGTGTAAGTTGGCACAGCCATCATGAAAATCAGTATGAAGATTCCTCCAGAAACTAAAACTAGAAATTCCATTTGACCCAGGGATTCCCTGTCTAGGTATCTTCCTGAAACAGTCAAGGGCATCATACCATAGTGATAATTTGCACACCCGTGTTTATAGTGGCTCTGTTTGTAATAGTGGAAACAAGATGCCCAGGAGCTGATGACTGGATAAAGAAGATATGGTTCTTCTATCCAAAGGAGTGCTACTCTGCATAAAGAAGGATAAGCTTGAGACATTTCTAGCTAAATGGATGCACTCTGAGAACATACTCTTAAGTGAAATAAATCAAACACACGTGTCAGTCAATACCACACTGTTTCTCTGGTGTGAGAAACTGAAAGTGTAAATGAGGACCAAAGTGGATGAGGGATATTGAGAAGTAGTAAGAAAAAGTTGAAGGGAGAAGGGGAACAAGGGAGAAGAAGGGGGAGGGAAGGAACAGGGATACAAAAATAAGAAAGAATGGAAGGAAAACAATCCATAGCTCTGTAGAGGGAGAGGGGTGGAGGGCTGGAAGTGGGGGAGGAGAGGGGAAACGTGAAGATACACTATGTACAGGTACAATTCCCTATGATGGATGTGCTCAGTATGTATGCCAGAAGTTTACCAATAAAATTAATTTTAAAGAAAAGAAAAAAATAAAGTTTATTTTTAAATCCCCTCTGGAGTATTGTGTGGCCCTTGGGAGGGACAAGGCCAACCCTGGGGAAAGAGCCAGGCTGCTGTGTCCCCTCCCTGATGCAGCACACAGCAGGAGCGAGCATGGGGAGCTGGGGCAGGCACTGAGAACTCGCTCTGGAGGGGCATGCGAACTTCAAGTTTCCCAGAGCTGAAAGAGTCTATGCTTGGTACACTTTCCACCTAAGCATCGAGCACCTGAAATCCCCCTGTGCATCCCCCTACAGCTCTGTAAAAACACCCATAAGTTCAGGGCTCTTTGCATAGGGCCATGTAGCATGAACTTTGGAACAAGACTCCCTGGTGAGAATCCTAGCTCTGCTGCTGACCAACCTGAGCAAGCTATTTAGTCTTTCTGCCTCAGTTTCCTCACCTGTAACCTGGTGAAAGTGGTACCCACCTCACAAAGTTGCTGTACATTAAGTGAGTTAGTACATATAAAGTAGTTAGGAGAGTAATGAGCCATGTGCACCTCAGGGGCATTTGCTATCGATATTATGAACACATTACTTTGAAGAAAGTTTAGCTAATATATTTATTCATCCATTCTGTTGTTCATTCATTCAACAAGTACTGATGGAGTCCCCACTGCCAGCCCTCCAAGAACATGCTGCTTTCCATGCTGGCCTGGATCAACAGAGATTAAGACATGCACGTTACATGATGAATCCAAATCTGAAGAACAACTTGAGTTAATGAATAGCAGCAAATGTTATTAATGGAATATGTGTACAACCACAAAAATAGCCTTCATAAATCTAAGACATATATTCATCTTCTTTGTATCAAATATATAATTCTCCTTGCCACATCCCTATCTGTAAGTGGTATTTCTTACACGATATATTTTTCCTTCACATATGTTTTGTGTATGTATCGTTACACATATGTGTGCAAATCTTAGTTTTCTTTTAGAAAGTGAGAGCATTTAAGAATGAAAAGGCTAACACTAGAGAATTAGACATTGTATAAAAAAATCCAGCTGCATGAGTAATAGTATTGTGTAGCAGTCAGGGCACCAAATCTTAACAATACTACTCCTCCTGCTGGTTCAGTGACCTGGAGCGAATGAGGTCTGTAAGGCAGAAATATAATAACACCCTGTAGAGTTGGGAGAGCACTTAGAATAGTTAAGTACCCCCAAATTATTGGCCATTCTTGTGCAGAAATGTTCCACCCACGTTTTTGTGATTATTTTGTGCTTATTTATTTTTAAGACAAATTTGACGTTCAAGTACTTCTATTAAGCTGTGGAATATGTATCATTAGCAAATTGAAGCGTTGAATTTTGTGCAAGAACTGTTTGAACAAGCATTTCTTATTAAATAATAAGGGCTTCTATAAAATGGGAACTCCCACGCGGTGCCTGCTGCTCCGCCACGGTTAGAATCAACCACCAGAGCGCGCCAACGACGCGCTGTTTAACAGAGGTATGCAAAGGTGGATGTTATCGTAGTTACTCTAAAAGAGCCGGAAGTGGTTTTCTGTCTGAGGGAAGATATAGCCCGTTTACTTACTCGCAGACGGCAGGCTGTGTGCACCAACCCCTAAGGGCAAGGTCTGTATCCTCCTCCCAAACGAAGGGAACCTCTGCTCCCAGGGCACTCACTGAGACAGCACTGAGACCCCACCTTACTGGGTGTACATAAGAACGAGTATGTCTCACTGCAATGTGCATCTTACACCTATATAAAAATTGCGTATTCTGTGCATCTTTGAAAACCACAAATCTGTCTTCACTGTAACACTGGAGCTCTTTATTCATAGCCTACCTTGTAAAGAACTATCCTCTAACTTCCCAGTCTCTATTTTTATAAATTAATTTAAAACCTACCTCAGAAAATACATGCACTTTTTGTATTTAAATTTTACTTATTTGCATACAGACCAACATTTTCATCTTCTTTAAGCAGCTCTATAACAATTTAGATCCATTTCGTTATCTCATATTATCCACACAATACCATTTGCCATCTATAAAAAATTAACTAGTATTCAATGACCTGTTGAATTTCTTGTCTGGCTCAGAAAACAATTTGAGGGCAATGCGGTGTGCCGCAACGCATAGACATTTAGACATTGTTGCACAAATGTTGTTCTAGTTCACTCTACACAAAAGCTGAGGAACTTGACAAGGGTTTGCAAGGCCTACGCCGTCTGGCAGTGCTACCTCTCTGATTCCATTTCCTGCCTCCTTCATCCTTGTTCATTCTGCCCAGATCCCACTGGAACCCTTGAGCATGCAGGACCTCACAGGGCCTTGGAGCTTGTGCTCTGCTCAGGGCTTCTCTGCTGCTCTGTCTGCAGATGTCACTTCCCTTCCTCACACGTCACCACTTTCTTGGTGAGTCCCGCCCCCTCACCCCACCCACCCCTGCCGCTGCCCAACCACTCACATACACAACCCACCTCCAGCATCCCTGATCCACATCGCTTGCTAGTCTCCCTACACCTATAGAACTTACACTTCTGTAATACAGAATCTTCTTTTTCTTTTGGCAGTACTGAGGGCTGAAGCCAAGGACATTCTACCATGGAGCTATATTCACAGCTCCTTTTTATTTTGACTCAGGGTCTTACTAAATTCAAACTGGGTTTGAATCTGTAATGCTCCTGCCTCAGCTTCCCAGAATGCTCAAATAGAAGGTGTCCCTAGCCATGCCTGGCTTGTTATTTCTAAGGTATAGAAATTTGCAATGGTTTGAGTTATGATTTTTCAACTTTATGATGGCATGAAAATGATATGCATGTACAAGAAACCTTAGGATTTTGAATTTTGATCTTTCTCCAGGCCTATGTATTTGGTTAGAGGCAGGGCAGCAGCAGCAGGCTGTAGCTCTAAGTCTGCCACATACTGACGGGCATGACCACCCAACACTATAAGCTTGCTGTTCGGCTAAGCCCAGATACTCAGCACATTAGCATGTTTGACTTGCACTATTTCTTGCTTAGGATGGGTTAGCAAGGGCATTCACTGCCCTTTTGTGAGTCAGGGCTCATCTCTATTGACTCTCTCCCTCTCCTGGAGTATCTACTCCACAAAAGCAAGGATTTTTGTCTGCTTTGTTCTCCTGATGCATCCTGTCCTGGTACATACTAGGTGCTCAATAAATATTTCTTAAGCTAACAGAGATTTCCCAAGGTATCCCATCGTAACTGTTTATGAGTACTTCATCTACCCTCCTGCTTGCAATCTGAGCTAAAATGGAGGTTGATGCTAATCACTGAGTGTGGCTCTAGAATTTTAAAATAAAGAAGAACTTTAAAGCCCTAAAGCTTCAGCCTCAAACTATTGCCCTTCTAAGTAAAGATGAGATCCAGCAAAATCCCTCACATGGGGCCCAAGGGCCCCTCATCCCTGAAATGTCCAGGTGATGTTTCCCTTCTGTCAGAATAACAAGGCAGGGAGCAAAGAGGACTTCAAAGGAGGCTAAGTCACCTGGTCGAAGCCAAAGAGCAAAGGAGCTACAGAGACAGATTTGAACCCGGACAGTCTGATTCTGCAGGTCAGGTATCCAAGGGAGGCAGGGAGTTAACAGGGCTTTGAAGTAGCAGCCTGATAGGAGGCAGCTGCACTTCTGGGTGATAAGAAGGGGAAGCAAAGCAAATCGCTAATCAAAGATGCCAGCTGCTGTACTCCTTTGGGAAGAAGGCAAACAGTTAATCAAAAGTACAAGAGGTGCTGTCCCCGAGATAGGGAAGCAGGCATTGGGGACGGGGATGGGTGCAGGGCCCTCTAAATACAAGACATGTCTTTCGTCCAGTGTAACTCAGCCCATGGGGTGGGACAGCTGTAGAGCAGCCAGCTCTTTGTGTCTGTGTTTCTTTCCTATGAAATACTTTTTTACTTTAGCCTTAAAATTGACCCATATATGACCTCCCTCTACACATAGACCGAGAACGGATGTTAGCCAGGGACACTAAGACTTCCATCAGTAATCACTGAGCGATGCCCAAGGCCTCTCCCCAGATGTCTGCCACCTGTGCAGGGGAGGGTGGGAGAAAGGCGGGAGGTGGGTGGGAGGTGGGCGGGAGGAGGGCAGTAGCAGGGCGGGAGGAGGGCAGTAGCAGGGCGGGAACAGGGCAGAAGCAGGGCAGGAGGAGGGCTGGAGGTGGGCAGAAGGAGGGCTGGAGCAGGGTGGGAGGAGGGTGGGAGGAGAGCTGGAGGAGGGTGAAGGCAGGGCTGGAGCAGGGTGGGAGGAGGGGAGGAGGCGCACAGGAGGAGGACCTAAACTGTACTCTCCTTTCTGTTCTTTACGTTATTATAGAATCAGGAGAAGTTTGCCTCCATCTTCATGTCCAAAATCACGTAAGAAATGGCAATTTTTCCCACACTGTGGTGCCCAATTTCTTCCTTGAGGAGAGTAATAAAAAGAATCTGATGATACCAAAGGCATGAACTATAGAACAAAAATCAATGCATTAAACTTCATTAGAATTTAAACTTTGATTTTTTTAAAAAAAACACTATTAGGAAAATGAAAAGATACCACCTGGAAGAAAATATTTGCAAGTCATAGTGCAAGGAATATTGCACTGAAATTCCTTGTATTCAGGACATAGAAAAAAAAGCCTGACAGCTCAATGATTTAAGACAAATAACTCAATTTTAAAATAAATGGGCAAAAGATTTAAAGGGACATTTTACCAAGGAAAATATATGGATAGGAAAGATGTTCAGTGTTACTGGTCATTAAGAAAATTCAAGTGAAATACACAATGAGAAACATCACACCCTTTAACAGAATGGCTATAATCAAAAAGACAGGTAATAATAAGTGTTAGTGAGGGTGCATAAAATCCCTCATAGCGTGATTGCTAGATGACATAAAAAGTGGCACAGCTCCGAAAGGAAAGCAGTCTGGTCTGTTCCTAAATTAAACACACTCACTTAACACAGGGCCCAGCAGTTATATTTTCAGGTATCCCAAGAAGAATAAAACCCTTGCTGGGAGTGATGACACACGCCTGTCACCCCAGCACTCTGAGAGGCTGATGCAAGACAATTGCCAAGTTAATCCCCAGCCCAGGCAACTTAGCGACTTTGCAAGACTGTGTCTTAAAAAAGGGCAAGAGAGATGGGGATGGGGGCTGGGGATATAGCTCAGTGGAATAAGCGCTTGCCTAGCAAGCGCAGGGTCCTGAGTTCGATCCCCAGTACCGCAAAAAAAAAAAAAAAGAGATGGGGATGTAGCTCAGTGGGAAGACACAGGGTCCAACCCTCGAACTGAAAAAGAAAAACCTACAACCACATGAAGACTTTCACATTTGCAGTGATGCCAAAACAACCTACGTGGTGTCCGTCATCTGGGTGAACAGAAATGATGGTGCGTAGCTAAGTCAAACACACACTGCATGGAATCAGGGTACGTTTCACACTCATGCAGCAACCACTGCAGGTGAACACAGTGCCATACTCAGAAAGGTCCCCTGCTCTGAGGTTATCATCTCATTACCGAGATTGAACCCAGTTCCTCACGCACTCTGGGCTGTTGCTCCATCACTGAGTAACATCACCAGCCTTGAAATCCTGAAGGATTTACTTTTGATTGTCTATTTTGTAAGCGAAGTGTAATGTGACAGGCATGGACTCTGGGTATCTAGCACACCCCAGAATGCATGGTGCATTACCCTGGAAGATCACTTGTCCTCTCTGAGTTGATGCTGTCAGGCTTCCTGAAAGTGAAACAGGGCTCGACATGCTCAGCCTCAGCCAGTGGTGGAGGACAGAGGCAACCCTGTGCTGGCCATGTGCCCATGCTGAGTCATGGGGCCCGGAGGGAAGACAGCAATCAATAAATAAAAACGCTATGGCTGAGAAATAGACTGCAAAACGAGGAGAAAGCATCAGACTTTAGCACCTTGGATGGTATTTTTTTCTGATTTTTGAACATGGGATCTATTATTTTCATTTTGTAGTAGGCCTGCAAATTATGTAGCCAGCAGTGGGACGAACTGCTAAGGCAACAGTAAAAAGGAACACACTAATGATACATCCAACGAGCTATAGGAACTGCACAAGCATACTAAGTAAAATAAGCCAGATACTAAACAGTATGTGTCACAGGATCCCATTTATATAAACTTTCTAGAAAAGGCAAAACAATTAGAATCAGAAAGCAAACCAAATGTTATCCAGAGAGGACGGTGAGGAAAGGGACAGGGTGCAGACAGGCCCAAGGGAACTTCTAGAGTAATGAAGTATTCTAACACCAGCCTGTGGTGATAGTTTCAATGTATAAATACACTAAGCTCATCTGGTGGCTGCTTTGGCCCACCATGACCAAATCAGTGAAGGCCATTTATTTTGGTAAAAAGGAAAAAGAATTTATTCAAAGATGCAAGGTGATGGCAGGTTCCATTTGCCTCAAATCCTCACCCCACCTTATACAGGTGGATAAGGGTCTTTTATAGTAAGGAATGGAGGGGGCAGTGCACAGAGAGACAATGCGTATCTCCACACTTGCTTTATTATTTCTAGCCATTTCTCGCACATTCTCCCTTTTCTTGTCTTGTGTAAAGGAAGCTGGGTGCCCGCCAGCCTCCTGGGCCAGCATATGCATATTCTGCCACTGCTTTAGGCTGTGGAGTGGAGGACATGCTGGTTATGTGCTCAGCAGGAGGAAGCTTAGAGAAGTTGCCTATATGTAAAAGAAAAACAAAAATTAACTTAAAGTTCCACTTCACACAGCCAGTTACAACTGAACTGTATACTGAAGATGAGGAAATGTTATAGCATACACACTGTTTCTTAATAAAGTTATTTTAAATAAAAAATCAGAAGCCCTCACGCCTCCTCTTCACAACTTAGCCACACATGCAGCCTGGGCAGGCCAGCAGAGACTCTGCTGCAGCCAAGGGACCATGTCGCTTAATGACTCAGCAAGGGATTCCTCGGGTTTGGCAGTGGGCAGTTGGAAAAAGGGGCAAGGGGCCATGGGTATGGTGGGCATCCCACTCAGCCATGCACACTCTTCCAGGGGTCTAGATTTATAAGGGTATACACAGTAGTGGCTGCTTGCCGGTAGCAAACCTTATGTAGAGTGAGTATTTATATAAGTTATTTACACCAGGACACTGCGAGGTGCGCCAGAGCTGGAGTCTTACTGACACACTTACCCCCAGTATCATTTTCCACAACATGAGCCACAGGGTGGGCATCTTGGGCTTTAATTTCCTTACACACCACCACTAGCCACAGCACTGAAACTACCTTCAGCACGTAATGTACTCCTTGTGCTGAGGATGGGACAGTGCTGGTACTTGGGAAGTACATGGTATTGGAATTTTTAAAGAGAAATCAAGGAAGAATAAAAGCCTACAGGCCAGTCCTGTAATTTCTGTGTTATTAGAATAAAAATTGAGAGCAGTATTATTGTGATGGGCAGAATTCTAAGAGAGATCCCTACACCCTGGTGATCATGTTCTATACTCATTTCCTCTTAACTGTGGCCACCACCTGTGACTTGATCCTAGCCAGTAGAATACAGCAAAAGAAGAAAAAAAAAGTATTTTGCAAATGTAATTAAAGCTCCAAAACATTTTGTTTTGAGTTAGGCAAAAGGGAGATTATGGCTGGACTTCATCAAGCAAGAGCCCTCCAAAAGCCAGGGATTCTTCTTGCTGGCTTGATCAAGCCACCATGAGGAAGCCCACGTAGCTAAGCATTTTGATGCCTATCAGGGCCTGAGCGCAGCTTCAGCTCAATTCTAGCCAGTGGCTGGAGCCTTCTGCCACACAGCTGCAAGAGAGAGAAATGAGTAACTTGCATGAGCTCAGAAGCACACTCTCCTTCAGAGGAGAATGCAGCCCAGCTACTGCTCTGACTGCAGATCCATGCTTTAGTGACCATAAAAATTTTATGGAGGAAAAGAGACTCAGTTTGATGTCAACTTTTGTTATGGCAAAAATCAGAAATCAGGTTGAACTCTGCAGGAGATCAAAGAATTCATTCAGAACAAATGGAGTTTTAATTAACTTTAATTAAAACCAACTGGACTGGTTGCTCGCCATCTCTGATTTGTCAATCAGAGATGTGGCCCTTAACTGCCTTTGTTCCCACCTTATACACATTTCTGGTTTCCATGGTAATAAATTTTAATATTTTTTTTTTCAGACAAGGTTTTGCTAAGTTGCCCAGGCTGACCTCAGACTTGGGATCCTCCTCCCTCATTTTGCTGAGTAGCTAGGACTATAAGTTTACATCACTGTACTTAGAAAGTAAGACCTTCTGCAATGAACCCTCTCTGTGGTCCCCTACATAAGTGGTGTTCATGGTTTCTGTGGCTTCCTGAGAGTGTTTTAGGGTCTCACGCCAAATGCCAGGCACTTTTGTTCAGTTATTCCTGTTTTGCCCCTCTGTGCTCCCAAATGCTGAGCTGTGGCTGAGCGCTTTGGGCTGGGTGAGGTGTGCCCTGCCATGCAACGCTTGAAGTATCACAGCGATCCCCCCTTCTCCACCATGCATCTCCCCGGCTTCTCCAAAACCTCCTCTGCCTCCACTTCCCCCCAAATCCAAACAACTCCTCCCTGCGTCTCAAGGTCCAGGATGAACAACACTACCCCCCCCGAGTTTTCCTAATTTGTGTTCCCCTAGCAGTTTCCCCCCATTTTAAAGATATTTTCCAATGTGCTATCTTGTAGATATTTGATCAGGAACTTTCCAGGGACAGGGAGCACGACCTACTTATCTTTGCAGCCCGCTGATTTATCCCAAGAGCTGCCAAAGGGAAGGTGCTCAATAAAAGGCAGCTGAAATCAGTTCAGTTAAATTGTCCCCATTCTTACTAGTGCCGTTTTATGAAACAGATACTCCCTGAGGAAGCTACAAGGTTTGATGTATGTTGGAGATGGATTTTCTCAAAGCTTCTATCCAAGTGAAGAGGAAAATTTACTTCCAAAGTTTCCCTATGGTACTCTTAAGTGGGAAAATATACACTTCTTTTTTTTATTATTTTAAAAAGAACAAAAACAAAACAACACAAACACCATAAAAAGATACAGAATTCCAAAACAAGATGATAGGAAATCAACAGTGGTTTCTGTATTACTTATTGTTATCTTCAAAGTAGTTGCTCAGATTGCCAGATATAGGCATACAAGACTGATCAAACAATTAAACATTAACTGTTCCTTTCAATAAGCCAACAGAGTACAATTATCTTAGCTATCTTGTGTGTGTGTGTGTACATATATATATTTTCCTACTTTCTGTCTTTCTTTTGAAAATATACACCTCTCTTCTGCTGTGTTTCATTTCATTTGGGTGTGGTACTCACTGAGTAGAAATTCATTAAAAATACCTTGAAAGATTAGACAATGTGGAGAGCCTGTCTTAGTTACTTTCCTGATGCTGGGACAAAATACCTCACACAGTTAAAGGAGGAAAAGTTTAACTCAGTTTGTGGGATTTTCAGTCCATAGCCAGCCAGCTGCAAGGCAGGGCAACATGGCAGAGGGGCACAGCAGAGGAGAAACAGTCCATGGTGTGTCAAGCAGGAAGCAACAGCTTTCCTTCTGCTTTCCCTTTTTACTCCAACCAGGCTACAATCCTATTGGCCGGTGACGTCCACACCCAGGGTGGCTCTTCTCTCTTCAGGAAATCCATCGTCCACACCTGGAACTATGCTAAACCAAGCAGTGAACTAATCCAGTATCACATACCCATGATCCAGTCATTCCCAAAAGCCCATAATGAGTACTTGAGGCTTTGCAGGGACACCTGGATATAAACCATAACAGAGCTTATGCAGAGTGAGCAATGCGGAAACCCTGCAGCACTTTCAGATGGAGAATAGTTTTCTGTTCAGTCAGAAAGTGGAAGGATGATTGGTCAGGAACATTGCAAAGGACAAGGCCAGAACATTGGAGCAGGTGATTGCCAAGGCCCAGCCACTTTAGCTTTCAGAACCTGAGGAAATCCTAAGTGTTTTCATCTAAGACTCTGGTCAACTGGCAACTTGGGAAACTTAATACTTCTCATGTTCAAAGAAGAAAGAGAAAGAAGATTCCATCCTTGTTAATTACAGTGGCTTTGCCATGATGACACCGAGAAAGAAGTACCCACGTGTCAAAGCCTTCTTGACTAAGGAACAGTTAAAAGTGGACCCAATGCTACAGACACATGCCCTGAGTGACTCAAGGAATTTGTTTAATTCAAGTGTTTCCAATTATCTAGCATCACATTTAGATTACACATGCTAGGAACATATTCACATATCATCATGCAAATGCTAACAATGTCTCCCAGCTCTTCTTGCCAACACAGAACAGCCACGCACAGTGCGCAGATAAATCTCCTTGAAGGGAAACATGAGCCTCCTCTCCTTGAGAATTAGCTGATGATTTGTTAGTGTGCCTTTAATGTTCCACAGTTGTAATTCACCAATCATCAGCTTCCCCGATTCCAGCTTTAATTGTTCATATTTATATTAATCAGTTGCATCTGCTTTTTTATGCAAAGCTCATTTACTTTGCCTGTGGACCATGAATAACTGTATCCTGGGCTAGTTTTCATTCTTAACGGAGGCCCGATTTATCCCTGTGTAGAAAGGAAGAGTTTGGTAGACGCGCACAGGATAGAGGGCTTACGAAGGGATCTTCTTGAAGGACGCCCCTTACCTTTGTCAAGATCTCCACACATCACACCTTTTCTGGACTATTAGAGCCTCTCTTCATACCTGGCCATATCATCTTTGCATAAAAACCTTGGTGACTGTGCTGCGGCTCAAGACTGTGTGACTCCCAGAATGTAAAGTACAATTTTGAACTTAAGTTTGACCCACCTTCTTTAATTATGCTGGTCTTGTTGTTGTTTGCTCTTGAGACTGGCCTCAGTGTGGTAACTGTTTGTTGTTTATTTGTTTGTTCCATTACTGGGAATTTAATGCACTTCCTTGCACATGGTAGGAAAACACTCTACCACTGAGCTACATCTTTGGCCCTTTATACTTAATTTTTTACTTTGAGACAGGTTCTTGCTAAATTGCCCAGGCTGGCTTCAAATTTGCCTTCCTCCTGCCTTGGCTTACCAACTAGTTGGGATTACAGATATGTGTCACAATACTCAGCCCAGAATGAAAATATTTTAAAAGAAAACTGCATTAGTGGACTATGGGAGAATTAAAGTGTTGGGAAAGGCCATGGGTTATTCAAATAGAATTAGGGAGGCTTACTGGGTCTCCATCTTAGGGGGACATCATGACATTAGCAGATCCTTCCCACTGAACTTAGCCAACACCCTGACCCCTTTGCCTCTCTGAACAGCACGTCTGGGATCTGACACCAGCATTTCTGTATCCATAGCACCATCTGGTGGCTGCATGCTGACATCATCACAACATGTAGATCACTGGATCCCAGCTCTCCTGCCTGCTGTGCAGAAGTCGGCATCTTCTGGACTTTGGGTCTTGCTCAGCCAGGAAGACACGCATTGCCATAGCTGGGCACATTCTGAGTGTCCCCCAAAGTCTCATGCATCGAGATGTCATCTGTATTGTGAGGTATGGAGAGTGGAAACAATCTGACTATGATGTTTACATGTGGAGCCTTTGTAGGGGGATTAGGATTTGATAAAGCCACCAGAATAAACCCCTGATAAGAAGAGAGATCGCTGCCTTGGCCTGGATACTGGAGATTTTGCTCATGAAATAACCCATAGTGAACATCCCTGTGGCTGAGTGGCCCCTCTTTCAGGCTGACCTAAGCCTTCGTGAGAAGAAAAGTGGCGCAGAAGACACACATGCTCCTTGTCTCTTGCCCTGAGATTCTCTGTGATACCCTGTGCTGCTGGGGACTCTGCCAAGAAGAAAGTCATTATCAGTTATTGCCCTTCAACCTTGCACCTAGGACTATGAGTCCAATAAATTATTTTCTTTATAAGGTTAATCTGCCTAAGCTGGGTGTGATGGTTCACAACTTCAATCCCAGCCTTTGGAAGGCTGAGACAGGATTGCTACGAGTTTGAGGCAAGCCACCAAGACCAGCCTGAGTGACACAGCAGGACTCTATCTCAAGAAGGAAAGAAAGTTAACCTGCCTCAGGTATTCTGTGATAACAATGGAAAATAGGCTAATATATAAGCCCTCAGACCCAAGATGTTCCATGTGTGGTCTCTGTGCTCAGGAGTTTGCGCTTTATATCAAATTTGTAATTCTGAAATTTTTAACTTGCACAAAGACTTTCATATAGGACAGGCAGCAGCCCTCATTGAAGTCCTCTGACTTTATACTCTTGAACAGAAACTGGTACTGTCTCCTCAGAAGAAAGTACATAAGCTATGTTTTTTCTTCTGTTACCTAGTATTATGCGTTTTTTTTCTCTATTCCTCCTCCCTTTCCTGTACAGTGCCTGTCAATTTTCAAAGTTGGTCCATTGCAGCACCATGTAAGACCAAAGGAGAAGGAGAAAGCCAAACTTGAAACAAGCCAACCATAAGCAAAGCCATAGTAACTTGTATATGGTAACTTGTATATAACATGAATTATGTTCCAACTACCATTCAAATTTCTCTATAACTAGAGTGACAACATACAGTAATATATTCTCTAATCCAGGAATACATTTAACAGTGACGGAGCATCACTACTAATAACACTGGAACCATAGGCACAATCAGGGGACACCTTCAACAAGCCAAAACGTATGGTTGTTCATATAGACTATATATGGTTAAATCATTTAACTCCTTGAGGTAAGTGGTACACTTACCATCATTTTCCAAATAAAGAAACTGTCTCAAGGAAGCTAAAATAACATTTCCCAGTCACAGAGCAGGTATGTGGCAGAGTGACCTGGGAGTCCAAGCCAGTCCCTCGCCACTGTGACCGTCTGGGGCTTTCTACAAATCCTTCTATTACAGCAAAGCCTAAAATATTTCCTAGGACACAGAAGATCCTGAGCCTGTCCTGCACCCAGCAGTGTGAGAAAGGCAGAGGGACGCAAAAGTTAAGCAGCCTTGTGTGCAGCAGAATAACAGGTCCGAAGTCAGCACTCTATCACCGCCACCGCCACCCACCCTGCTCCCAGCTGTGTGAGTGACAGAGAGACAAGCCAGGAGAGTGAAACGGATGAGGCTATGCAAGGATCAAGAGGGGCCGGCAGGACCTGGGACTGGGAGGGCCTCAGGCTGCCTCCCTCTGAGTGTGCCACAGCTGGGGGAGCAATGCAGAGACAAACAGGGTAATGAGACACAGGGAGGCTGCTGAGAAAAGAAAGCTGCTGGCTGAGGACTCTGGCCCCAGGCCCCACATCCAGAGGCCCAGCTAAGTCTTGTACCCAGAACCAATCCTACTGTAGACCTCGCGGGGCTATCCAGCACAGATCTGGGCTCTGAAATGAACACTAACACAGCACTGTGGATGCCTGAGGAATTTTATTGACTTGTTTGTTTTCTTTTCCTTTTGCTATCTTTTTTTTTTTTGGTTCTTTGGGTTTTTGCTTTTATTATTTATTTCCTTTTTTATCAATTTTTTCTCCCTTAAACTATCTTGACGTTTTTATTTGCACATGAACGAACACTCTAGTCTTTCCCATTTGCTCCAATATTCCTTTGCTTTTTCTTTCACCGCCTTCTCTCCTGTCATCTTCTCCGGTTTCCCAAAGCCTGGGTGATCATCTTTTGTCCTTCAGCCTCGTTTCTACTATGCTTCTCTTCATTTATCTATTTTCCCCCATTCCTCTTAAATTCCCCCACAAAGGATAAAAATTTTTCTACTAAAGAGAAACACTACATAAAAGTTTCTGGTGTAGTTGGATTTTGTTATGTAACTATCGATTTTGCTCCTATGGTTAAAGGTACCAAATTAATAGTTACCACAGTCTCAGTTTCTAGGCTGGATGTCATTCTTATTGCTAATTGTACTACTTTAGTCAGGGTTTCATACCTGTTGTAATCAGTTCTTCTGCCTTATATGACAACACTGATTGTCTGGGAACATAATCAGCAGCATAGTGCAGTATGAAAGGAATAGATGCTAAGCCAAATAGAAACTTCTCTTCCCTAATGAATTGAGACAGTAAGATCTTGGGACAGATACAAAGGCCAAGAGCCAGCTACAGCAAGCTACAACTCTGAGAAATAGACATTTCCTAAGGAAACCTCAACACTAGTGATAAAGCTACCCACCATAAACAATGTACAAGTATCAATGCAGAAAAAAATTAAAATTTAAAATATAGAAAATGATAAGATTTAGAAGCAAAATGTAACCTGAGGCCTCTAGCTCCTGCAGAACAAGTCACAGGACAATGAGACAGAAAAATTTGAAGCAACCCAACTGAATTTTCTGAAATGGTAGCAGCAGAAGTAAAACAAATGAATGAGGTTACAGAGAAAATCAGATCAGACATAATCTCCCTGGTAAAAAAAAAAAAAGACGATGATCATAAAGAAAGACTTGCTAAGTGGATCTAGAGTATATGCCATTTTAAAAAAATAGAAGAGGTTAGGAAATGATAGACACCATGAATGCACAGCATAGCAAAGAAATGGAATCTACGAAACAGATTCAAACATATATCCAGGAGATTAAAAAATTCCACTGAAAGTGTACATGGCCCAACGAACACAGGTGAGGACAGAATATCAGATCTGGAAGATAGGATTGTGTTTAGCAATCATGAAAATAAAAATTTCTTAAAAACATCAAGAGACTACAATGAAACCAATCCAACAGCTGCTCAATGATGCAAAGTAGAACAATATAAGATTGATCAGAGTTGATGAAAAAACAGGAGATAGCACAAATGACATTAAAAAAAATCTGTTCACAGAAGTAGTGTCAAAAAACTTCCCAAGCATGGAAAAACAATTTGACATAGAGTAAGTGGGGTGGGTAGAACTCCAATTAGCCATGATCAAAAAAATCTACACCAAAGTATATAACAGTCAAGATTCCAAAAATCCAGCACAAGAACAGAATATTAAAAGCTGTTATAAAAAAAAGAAACAAATCACTTATAAAAGAAAACATATCAGAACCACAACAGATCTTTCAACACATATGTTTAAGTCAAAGAGAACTTAGAATGAAGTATTTCAGGCCCTGAAAGAAAAAAAGCTGCAGCCCAGATTGATGTACACTGCAAAACTATCTTTCAAAATCAGTGGAGAAATAAAATACTTCCATGAAAAGAACAAATGAAGAAAATCATGATGCCTAAACCAGCTCTCCAAAATGTTCTGAAGACATTTTAAAAAGACATAAGAAAGATTACAATTCCAATAAGAAAACTAATAAAAAGAACCTACCAGGCAAAGTAAGCAATTAAATAGAAGGGAAAGACAGAGAACGAACAAAAGGAAAACAATATGACAAGGATAAGCCAATACACACCAGTTGTAACCATCCATGTAAATGGTCTCAATTCACCAATCAAAAGGAACAGACTGGAAGAATGAATCAAGAAGCAAGATCCAACAATATGCTATATACAAGAAACACATTTAAAAAAAAAGAAAAAGAAATTCACATACTCAAAGCCAAAGGAGGGAAAAGAATACTTTGTGTAACTGGAAACCAGAGAAAATCAAGGGAAGTTATTTCTACTTACAGAAAAAGTGAACTTCAATCCAAGACTAATCAAGAGAGACAAAGAAGATCACTACATACTTGTTAAGGGAAAACTCCAAGAACAAAGAGTAACAATCATAAAATATATATGCACCAAATATCACCACAGCCAACTACAGAAAACAATTATTAACTGATATGAACAATTAAATAAGCACTAATACAGTTGTAGTTGAAGACATCAATGCCACAGTCATAAATAGACAGGTCTACTGGGCAAAAACTCAACAAAGAAAATATTTCTTAGACTGAATAAAACCTATGAACAAAATGGAAAATTTAGTAGATGTCTACACTTTTCTGCCCAGCAATAGCAGAATACACATTCTTCTCAGATGTATATGGGATGTTCTCCAAAACAGACCACATACTAGCTCATAGAACATGGTTCCATAAATGCAGAAGAGTGAAATTATCCATATATATATATATATATATATATATATATATTTTTTTTTTTTTTTTTTTGGTGGTACTAGGGATAGAACTCAGGACCTTGTGCTTGCCAGGCAAGCACTTATTCCACTGAGCTATATCCCCAGCCCCATCCATGTACATTATCAGACCATAGTGCAATCAAATTGGAAATCAATGCCAAAAGAAACCACAAAAATTACATAAACACCTGGAAATTAAATAACACCATCCCAAACAACCAATGGGTCACAGAAGAAATTAAGGAAGAAATAATAACCATACAACATACTGGAAACTATGGGACACAATGAAAGAAGTTTAGGGAAATTTATAGCTACGAATTCCCGTATCAGAAAAACAGAGCAAGCTCAAATAAATAGCTAGTATTGAACTTCAAGCATCAAGAAAAAAAAATAATAATTCAAGTCCAAAGCTCATAGAAATGAGAAAATGATAAAGATCAGTACAGAAATTAATGAAATGAAGACAAAGAAAACAACAGAAAGAATCAATGAATCATAGAGTTGGTTCTTTGAAAGATTACATAAAATTGACAAATCCTTACCCAACCTTAAGGGGACAAGAAAGAAAAGATTCAAATCCACGCAATTAGGAACAAAACAGATGAAATCACAACAGATCCTCCAGAAATCCAGAAGCTGATCAATACCTAATTCAAGAACCTCTATTTTAATACAAAGGAAAATACAAAAAAATTGATAGATTCCTAGATACATGAGTTACCAAAGCTGAATCAAGGATATAAAAATTTTAAATAAACCAATATCAATCAATGAAATTGAAGATATGACTAAAAACCTACCAACAAAGAAAAACTCAGGTCTTGACAGATTCACTGTTGAATTCTACAAGAAATTTAGAGATCTAAAAGCATTTGAGGACTTCCGGGAAGATGGCGACCGGGTAGGCAGCAGAGAGAGAACCTCCCAGAGGATTACCACCCAAACAATGAAATATAGCAATATGAAGATGGAAATAAGGACTTCTGGGAAGAAGACGACCAGCCGAGAGAGTGAGTGCGGAGGGAAGAACGGCTTCAGCTCCTGAACCCGACAGAGAACTCGCTACTGGGACAAACTGTGCCAAACCGGGCAGCGCTCCGGGATCCCGCTCAGAACCCCACCCCCGCAGCCAGCACTGCGCGAACTGGAGCAACAGCGACCAGCCGGCGGAATTTCTGAGTCGGGGAAAATCTCCATCCAGGGAAAAACATCTGAACGGCACTCCTGTATGCACGATCACAGGGTGAGTTAAGTGCGCGCTCTAACCGGTTTTTCCTGAATCGGGAAGAAGCTCAGCCCAGCGAGAGACATCAAAGCAGCTTTAAGGACTGCGGGATCTCCCGGATGGGAAGACCTACTTAGGCGCCCCAACGGGTTTTGTGTGGGGGGAAGGAGCTCCACCCAGGGAGGAACACCTGAGTGGCCTAT
>PVLD010017286.1:0-42376 GCA_004027595.1 Dinomys branickii | reverse complement strand
TGTGTGTATGTGTGTATGTGTGTATGTGTGTATGTGTGTATGTTGTGGATCTAGGAACCTGAAATTATGTAGTAGAGTTCTTGAGCTTGGGATCGTGGCTGTGTTTGTGTCCCTCCTCCTCTGGGATTGGTTGATTGGTACCAACCTGGAATCAATTGCATCTTTGAGGGGGGTTGAACTGGAATTGCCTGGGCCATAGAAGGATTGGAGAAAATTCAGGGGTTTACACTGAATTTATATAATGCAGGGACTATTTGTATATGGTGGTTCTAATTTCCAATATGTTAGAGCTTAAAAATGTTTACCTGAGGGAGAGCAAGAGAATTAAGATGTGTTATGTGCAGGTACCATACTAATAAAAAATTTTTAAAAATGTTTACCTGGGCATGGTGGTGCCCACCTGTAATCCCAGCTGCCTGGGAAGTTGAGGCAGGATGATCACAAGTTTGAGACAAGCCTGGACAATTTACCAAAATCTTGTTTCAAAATAAAAATTGAAAAGGGATGTGGGCTGGGCATGGTGGCGCACGCCTGTAATCCCAGCACTTGGAAGGCTGAGGCAGGAAGATCTTTGGGAGTTTGAGACCAGCCTGGGCTACAAAGTGAGCTCAGAGCCAGCCTGAACTGCGTAGCGAGACCCTGTCTCAAAAAAAGACCAATAATAATAAAATAAAAAGGGATGTGGGACTGGGTGTGTAGTTTGGTGGTGGATCAGTTGCTTAGCATGCACAAGGTCCTGGGTTTAATCCCCAGTACCTTTTTTTTTTTAAGTGTTCTTTCATACTCTGTAGCCCAGGCTAGCCTCAAATTTATGATCCTCCTGAGTACTGGAATTATAGGCATACACCACCATGGCAGCATACAAATGCTGTTATACAAACAAATTGCCTCACAGATTGCTTTGAACAATTTTCCCTTGAAGATAGGTTCATTAAAGCTTATGTTGAAAAGTTTGATGGGACCACAACTAGACATCTATTTCTGTTTTTTAAAAATGCTCATTTTGTTGTTCATTTACAGATGTCTGATTATATTCAGTCAAGAAAATGTCCCCACATTTCAGAGAGCAGCATTTTATATATCAGACACTTAGCACTTTTTAATAGTTACAAAAATGCAGTTCTTCTCTTTCCTGGTATTGTTATATAGAGGAGACAAGGAAGAGAATTAGCAGTCCTTGAGGTGTGTATTAAAAATCTTTTCTGAAGCACAGTTATCTTGAACCCATGTGTTTTCAGACTAAAACATGAATCCCAGTTGTCTGTTAATATGTACTGTTGGATCCCATGAAAAGTGTTGCAGCAGAGACCCAATTTAGAGAAGATAAAACTCAGTCCTGCAGGATGGACAACTTTGTTAGATCTAGGAAGAGTGTTAATTTGCCTGGAGTCACTGTTCACTGTCTGTGCGATTGAAATTTGGCCTTATGCACATAGGCTCTGGATTGCATCTTGGGTTCTTGATACCAAATCAGGTATGTCCTACTGGGTCTGAGTTGTATCTTCGTGTGTGTGTGTGTGTGTGTGTGTGTGTGTGTGTGTGTGTGTACACATGTATGTGTACACACTTTTCCTAAGGATCAGATGCAGGGCTTCATGCATACTAGGCAAACACTACTGCTGAACTGCATCCTGGCCCACAAGATCTTTTTTTTTTTTTTTTCCGGGACCGGGGATCGAACTCAGGGCCCTAGTGCTCGGCGGCAAGCACTTAGCCCACTGAGCTGTACCTCCAGCCCTGGCCCACAAGATCTATATCTGTGTCATCACTGAATTTATTTTTCTTAACCTCTCAGAAAATTTCCCGTTGCTGTTGGTATAGATGGAAATATTGTACTGCCTTTAGAGTGGTCTCATATTGAAGGTGAGAATTTAGCCCAGCAGTGATACAACGTACTATAGAAAGGTTGAGCATGTTCAGTGCTGATTTTTCTATGGTAAAGAAAGTTTTATTTCTGGGAGTTAAGTTTTTCATAGAGTAGCAATGATAAGGCATCATTGTTGGGATTTCTCAGGCCTCACTGTTACTTTCTGCTCTCCGTACATTTTGTGGGGTGTGGAGGTTCTATCTGAAGTATGTGAGACCTCAGTGTATTTTTCTTATGTTCGCACTGTAAACTATATTCCCATATTCTCTTGACTAGTTCTAACTTTTGATTAAGGTATACTGTATATAAAGAAAAACATCT
This sequence comes from Dinomys branickii, assembly GCA_004027595.1. Taxonomy (NCBI): domain Eukaryota; kingdom Metazoa; phylum Chordata; class Mammalia; order Rodentia; family Dinomyidae; genus Dinomys; species Dinomys branickii. The sequence continues at coordinate 40,188 of PVLD010017286.1, read as the reverse complement.
GTATGATGAAGTGAATTTTCACAAACGAAACATACCTAAGTATACTCCACTTAGTCAAGAAATATTAAGTGACACCTCAAAAATTCCTCATATTAGGCTAGGGATGTAGCTCAATGGCACAGGCACCTGCCTGGCAAGCACAAGGTGTCCTGAGTTAGATTCCTTGTACCAAAAAAAAATTCCTGGTATCCTCTTCTATTGGCTAGAATGTTTTTAATTTTCCTGTATTGTAAAGCTAACCTCATTCCTCATCTCTTAAATTTCTGTCTGATTTGGACTAATGTTATTTTCAGAGTGTCTTTTATTAAAAAAAAAAAAAAAACCTTCACTGAAACTTGGCTTTTCCTCTTTGTATAATCACTTCTCTCAGCCAGTCTGCTTCTGCTAACGCAGAGTGCTTTCTCTGTGTGGCTAACCCGAGGGAATGTGGAAGCTGGAAGAAAAAGAGAGCTAGAGACATCCCTTGGAATTTGCAAAATGGAGCAGAACATTGGTTGGGGAGCTTGCCTGTTTGTGAGGAGGTCAGGGATGAGCCAGTGATAAACCATCTTTTGTGAGGAAATGGTGGCAAAAGCAACTTCCTCGTCCCCAGCGCTGTCAGGCTTGAAGCATCATTTATGAAGGATATACCCTTTCGTCTAGAACCAGCCTTCAGAGGCACCTGTTAAGGGCTCTGGTCTCCCCCCTCCCTCTACTCAAAATTCACTCATGTTCATTTGTTTGTTTTGCTGGTTTGTATGTTTAAGCATTGAATAAAATTTAATGTATAAATGTCTTTTTAAGCTAAGCCATCCCAGTGTCAGACGTTCTTGGAAATGCTGACGCAGCATACAGCAGTTACGGAAGCTCCTCTCTGGCAGGCTGTGGGAGGGCCCATGCTCCGGAGAGGGGTTACACGCCCTCTCCTTCCCAGGCTTTTATCTTCATGCGACTGAGAGGTTTTTTTGTTTGTTTGTTTGTTTGTTTTTTGCGGTACTGGGGATCGAACTCAGGACCTTGTGCTTGCTAGGCAGGCGCTTATTCCACTGAGCTATATTCCCAGCCCCCTTAGGCTTTTATCTTCATTTTGACTTTGTGAGCAACAAAATGCCTTTGCTGGCCACAGCACAGTTCAGTATTTTTAAATGATTTTTAAAATTATGACTATGTGTTAGTATGTTTTATATCATTGTAGTCTTAATAAAATGATTATTTAAAGGAGAAAAGTAAAGAGAAAAGGTTTTCTCAGCACGTGGTTGGCATGCGTGAGACTCAAGAGTGGTGAAGCTGCCGTGCTCAGCAGTGGCTAGTGTTTTTGAACTGTTCGCATTTATTAGCTCTCACAAGATTTGCCACCCTATCCCATGTACAGATGGACTTAAACCCAGTGACCACTGCCTGTCGCCTGAGGCTGACCAGCATCACAGGTCAGCACCAGCAGGCCCGGCCTGTGGGGGGAGCGAGCCAGGGGAAGGGAGCCTGGATGAGCCATCCGCGCAGCTTGGCAAGTTGTATTACCTGTCAGCCAGACTGCCCCTGTAGCGCTGTCCATAAGTCACGGAGAGATGTGAACACAGACGCTTTAAAGAAGCCCAGGCTCTGATTTGCTCTGAGCGGAGCATTGTTCATTATCTTGAATAAGTCACTTTATAAAGAATCTACTGGCCTCTTCCTAGAATTTGGTAATGTAGTGCAGATGAACTACTGTCGTGAGCATTTCCTTCGCTCACCACTTTGGAATAACGCACACGTCTCTATTCTCTCTCCCTTCCTCTCTTGCCTCCTCTTTTCTTTGTATTTCCTGGTATTGGGAACTAAACCCAGGGCCTTGTCCCTGATCTACATCTCCAGCCCTTTTATTTATTTTTATACTTTGAGACAGGAACTCACTAAGTTTCCTGAGCGGGGCTCGTATTTATCTTTCCCGGCTTAGCCTCCCAGAGTCCAGGGATTACAGGTGTGTACAACCGTGCCTGGCTGGGTTTTCTTTTCTTTTCTCTTTCAGATACCAACTTTATGACTTCTGCCCTTTGCCTTTTGTTAAAAGTTTAGAATCCAGAGTGGCATTTACCCCAAGTTCCGTTTGGTCCTCATTATCAACAGCTTAGTGTCAGAGCTGGCTCTGTCCATGTGACTCATGGGAGGCAGCTGTAGAATATTCATTTGGAATCTGAAAGTAAGGATATGATTCAGCCTCATGTATGCGAGGCAAATGCTGTACCACTGAGCTACATGCCAGCGCTGGGTGTGATTGTGAACTACATGAGCTCACTAGTTGAAGGCCATTTCATTTTTCTAGGTGTGTTTTCCCATCTATAGAATGCAGTGGCTCAGTTTATCATCTCAACGTCTTTACCCAATGTGTGCTGGTTGGTGTGTGTGCTTTAGTATTATCTGCCCTGAGCACTTTATGGCCCTTGAGGGTTAATAAAGTAGCAGGACGTTGCATGCTTGGCCATTAAAAATAATTTTCCTGTCGGGTGTGATGGCATACCCCTGTAATCCCAGGACTCAGGAGGCTGAGGCAGGAGAATCGCCAGGAGCTTGAGGCCAGGCTGGGCTACATAGTGAGTAAAGTTTCCCCATATAAGGGTATGTGGTTGTATACACACAACAGCACTGTGGAGCTGCTTGGTGGAAGATATGTTCTTGGAGTAATCCAGAGAAACAGTTGAAAAGTCCCAGGATTGGGTCTCTGGATTCCAGGAGCTCTTTAGAAAAGAATAAAAATTCTTTCTTATCACTCCTTGCTTCTATTGTCATACCTCTCTGTCTCAGGTCATATATAATCTCTGCCAAGCTCCCTTCATTCTCTGATGTCAGTATTTACTGTTTTCTAGAATTTCCTAATTTATTTCCATCCTTCTGCCACGTGTGCTTGGCACATGCCTGTAATCCCAGCACTGGGGAGGCTGAGGCAGGAGGATCTTTGCAAGTTTGAGACCAGCCTGGGCTACAAAGTGAGCTCAAGGTCAGCCTGCACTGCATAGTGAGACCCTGTCTCCAAAAAAGACACACACACACACACCCTGCAATCATTTCCCTTTTTTTTTTTTTTTTTTTTGAGACAGGCTGCTCCTGAACTCAGTATGTGGCTCAGGCTGGCCTCAAACTTGTGGCAATCCTTTTACCTTATCCTCTCGAGCGCTAGGATTACAGACATGTGCCACCATACCTGGCTCCTTTCTTTAAAAAAGAAAGAAAGAAAGAAAGAAAAACAAAACTAATATTAAGGTAGGCACAGTGGCACACGCTTGTAATCAGAAGTGTGACTGCAAGCTTGGACCAGCCTGGCCAAGCCTAGACCAAACTGTATAGCAAAACCTTGTCTAAAGTAATAATATAATAATAATAATACTTTTTCCCTGTCACGCTTTCATTTGGTTTGGTTTGGTTCAGACAGTATCTTGCTGTTTATCCCAGGCTGGCCTTGAAACTCAAAGCTTTCCTCCTGCCTCAGCCTCCTGAGTGCTGGGATTACAGGCATGTGCCACCATGCGTGGCTCTGCTTTTTTTCTGAAGGTTTAAGATGTTTGGAGGCCCGACTTTTGATTTCCAGAGACAATTTCTTTGTGTTTTTAATTTTTAGAGTTTAACATTTTGCTGGTTGTCTGAAATTACAAGTAGCCTTATCTCTGTGTAGCTGGTAGTACTTGAAGTAAGACCTTCCACAAACCTAAGGCAGCACAGATTGTCTTGTGGCAACCTTAGAGCAGTGATTGATGTTTCCTTGTCTCATTTCTTCCCAGGTTTTGAATGAAGAATGTGATCAGAATTGGTACAAGGCAGAGCTCAACGGAAAGGATGGCTTCATACCCAAGAACTACATAGAGATGAAGCCACACCCGTGAGTCAGGCCCATTGCTTTCCTGAGGAGCGCGCAACTGCTTATTTCATATACTGATTTTAGACTGAGACCATTGGGGTGGATGTTACGCTGTTCATTCGGTCTTTCCAGGGAATTAACCCACCCAGCATGTTGATTTTGGTAGTAATAGTATATAGTATATAATGATAGTATAATAGTAATGATACACATTTTTAAATTAATAATTGTCAGTGATCTTCAAAAATAACAGTATTTTTGCAAGTCCATAATTAGTTTTCTATAAAACCCCTGGAACCAGGTGTGTTTCAGAATTCCTTTTTTTTTTTTTTTTTTAAGTTTAAAAAAGGATACTACACAGTTTTGTGTTTATGTTTGATAATCACTTGGCACCGCATCTTTAATTTTTATATTCTCAGAGCATAATGATTGGCATATGATAGTTCTCAATAAATGTCTGTTCTTTCACCTGAGTGTTTTTACTTCAGAGAGGAAATCTGTTCTCCTCCAGGTCGCTGAGAGCAGTGAGCATTTTTAATTATCTTTGGACCCCAGCCCTGCTTTATATTGTTAATGTGGCATAGTGGGACCGGGGGACTCGTACAGACTGCTGAGCTCCCATCTCACCCAGCCCCTTTCATCGGCCTGCTCCTGCCTCAGAAGCAGTCATTTGCAGGCCCTGTGAGTATGTCAGGGGAGCACAGGCTTTCAACACTGGGAGTAGAATTTCATTGGGACAGTGTCTGTCTCCTTCGTTTAACACCAAGCGGTAAGGCTTCTGGATGACAAGCCCTACCATGAATAGCAGCCCACTGTCCCCTCTCCGCATTATCACCGTCCCAGGATGGGCCTGTCACTTCTCATTCCCAAGCTGCTGGAGATCTTGACCACATTGTATTTCTCCACATGCCAAATTTGGAGAATGTCCATAATTGTACACAGTTGTCATTGAGCCAGAAGGGGGCTTCATGGTCTTCTCATTCATTTTATTTTTTTGTCCTACAAATTAGGAAGGCTTCTTGTATTCTGTGTTCCAACGCCAGTATTTTATGAATGTAGCTCTCATTATAAGAAGCTCACTGTAGAAAACTGCAGAGTAGTATATGAGCTTTCCAGAGATAACCGCTGGGAGCAGTTACATGTGAGTCCAACACAACTTAAGAACTAAACCCCAAACCTGTAATGATTTTCTTCTGTAAAATGAAACACGTGGTTTAGGAGCCTCCCCGTAAAACTATCAGTTGAATTCATACCCTGGTTAATAAACCTTTCCAGAGTGCTTATTATATGGCAGGACCATGCGAGGTATTGGGAAATTACACTCTGCAGTCCACTTACAGCGTAATAAAACTCCCAGGTGGTTCAGAGGGAAACTCTGAGGTTGTATTCGGGAAGTTGTATCCTGGAGATAGAAAGTTGGGTTGGCCTGCAGGGTGATAAAGGGAAACTACGAGGTGCTCAAGGAAACTTTCGTCTTTTTACTTCAAGAGGAACCAGGTGCCTTATAAGTGGCTCTTAGATAAATGATAGTATCATAGTACTGATGAGTAACAAGGTGAGGACTACTGTCATTGGTAAGACTGTATGTGTCTTGTTTGGAACTTGTTCTCGTACATCTTGTTAAGTGTTCAAATTTCATCTCCCCTTAAAAGATTTTAAGTTCCTTGGAGAATTTGTGTCTTCTGCTTTTACTCCATTTTAACTTGTACCTTGCTTTTGCATTTAATGGCTTAGTGAAAAAAAATTTCTTTTTTGCTGTTTTTGAGACAGGGTTTCACTGTGTGTTCAGGCTGACCTTAAACTCACCTTGTAGCCCAGGCTGGTCTTGAACTCACAGCGATCCTCCTGTCTCAGCCTCCCAAGTGCTGGGTTACAAGCATGTGCCACCATGCTTGGCTTGAATATTTTTTAATTAATAACTCAGGCACAAATTCTTGATAGTAAAACACAACAGCAAGCCAGATATAGTGGTGCACAGCTGTAATCCTGGCACTAGGGGGGCTGAGGCAGGAGGATCACCTGGAGTTTGAGGCCAACTTGGGCGACATTATGGCCAACCCAAACTACATAGTGAGAACCTGTCTAAAAAAACAAAAGCAGAAAGCAAAAGCATTAAATCTTCAAGAGCATGTAGACATGACTCCTAGGTCTCCCATGTGGGCTCATGATGCCCTCACCTGAGCTCACTGTGATACAAGTTGACCTATCATCATTCCCAGGTCACTCAAAGGCAGGCCAAGTGGCAGTAGCCCAGAATCTGAGTGTGAATTTCGTACAGGCTTTTTGTGATAGGCACTAAGCACAGCTTTGGATTCTTACAGCCTTTTTTCTCAGTATTTGCATAGGAGGTTGTATGGGCTTTTCATGGACAGAATTGTGGGTGCGTTGTCCTGGGGAGGCACTGGGCAGTGGTTCCTGAGAGGGAGAGGACCTGTGGATCAGATCACATGTCCTTTTCTTTTTTTTGGTATCAGGAATCAAACTCAGGACTTTGTGCTTGTCAGGCAGGTGCTATGCTGCTAAACTATATCCCTGGCCCATATATTTTAAAATTTATTCTTCACTCCCACTTGCCCTCCTTCACTCATTCATTCACTTATTCACTCATTTATTTATTTTTCTGTAGGCCTGGGGACTGAACCCAGAGCCTTCACACTGATGAATATCCCTGCCCGCCACACACACGCACATTCTTTGAGACAGAGTCTCACTAAATTGCCCAAGCTGGGTTTGAACTTCTCCTCCTCCAAAGTAACTGGGATTACAGGTATATGCCACTGTACCTAGCCTAGTTGTCTTGTTGTTGCTGGCTGTTTGTTTTTTTTTGTCCTGAGACTTGAACCCAGGGCCTTTGCACTGAGTTACATCCTGAAGCCTCTGCCCTTTTTTCTTTTGTATTTTGAGACAGGGTCTTGCTAAATTGCCCAGTCTGAGCAAGGGCTGAACTGTAGCTCATTGTGAGGGCCCTGATTTAGTACCCAGTACTCACACACACACATACACACTCTCTCTCTCTCTCTCTCTCTCTCTCTCTCTCTCTCTCTCTCTCAAATTTAGGCTGAGAGCGTGATTTACTGGCTGCTGCACTAGATCCAATGATAACAAAATCAACTTGTTTCTTTTAATTTTGATATTTTCAGACCAAGAAGAAATTTATCAGAGATCAGGTTATAATTTTTATCTTACATGAAATACCTGTGGCTTAAGTTCTTTTTCTTCACATTGTTTCAGGTAACAGGTGTTCTCAGTCAGGCTGTGCAGAAGAGATAGAGAATAGAGGAATGGGGTAAAAAGGCATTGAGATGTGTTACGTACATGAACCAGCTCCCTATCAGGAACGTAATCATTGGGTACTTGTGTGAACACGTACTAGAAAAGACAAAGAAAAACAGAGAGGCAAGGCATCCTAAATCACAGCCCAGCCTGGGCAGTTGAGTGGTTTAGCAAGACCCTGTCGCCAAATAAAGGGGCTAGGGAGGTACTGTAGCTTAGTACAGAGGCTAGGGGTTCAATCCCCAGTACTGCAGAGAAAGAAAGGAGAGGACAGAGTAAAGAAAGGCAAAGCCAGCTTCCTCGAAAAGCTGTAGTTACTGATCTTGGTTAGAAAATCGCTCTGTGCCTTGACCTTTGTCCCTGATATAAGAGCTTTGGAGTTGATAAGGAAGCACCCAGCACCAGCTCTGCTGCATTCTTACAGACGGGCCTGCAGGGGAGGCAGGGAGCCTCCACTCTGGGCTCTGAAAGGGAAAATGAAAATCTTAAGCCCTATTTTTGCAGGTCTGCTGTATTGCTTATGAAGGCCATGCTCATGCCTGTGGGAGCTGTCCCCGTGTGGGACTGCTCATGACTAGACGGTCATAGGTGTCGGTAAGCGGTCATAGGTATTGGTAAGCGTCAGTGTCGTAGCTGTGGGACAGCACAGGGCCCAGAACTTGAACCCTCCCCCTTTCCTGTTGGAGAGGAAGCAGGAGGTAAGAAATGGAGAACCACATCACCTGTGTGTTTGCGGAAGCACATCCCACTCCGTAGACTACAAAGTGTTGATTTGGCCTGCTGCCCGAGTGGTGTGTGCTGGGTGTGAATCCACAGGTGTGCTCCTCAAAGCACATGCAGATGGGTGGGAGCTTATGGGATGCCCTGGTATTGGGGATTGAACCCAGAGCTTTTGCACTGAGCTACAGACCAGGTCTTTTTATTTTTTGTTTTGAGACAAGATCTCAGTAAGTCTCTAAGTTGCCTGGGCTGGGGTTTGAACTTGTGATCCTCATGCCTCAGCTTCCTGGAGTGTTGGGATTATAGGTGTAAGGAATCAGCCCTGGCATAATTACTACTACTAATGTAATGCAGACCCATTTTTAAAGAGATTTTTAAAAAAGATTTATAGACTATTGGACTGTAGGCGTGTAGTTACACGTAAATATCAATGTTAAAAACACTCTGTCCATGTTCATAGCAGCAGAGTTCATAATGACTAAACCTTAAAATCAGCCTGTGTGCCATCAACAGAGAATGTGGTATTCACACACAGTGGGGCACTACTGTGCCATAAATAACAATAAACTTGAGTCATTTGTAGAAAAGTGGACTGATACCATAATTTGTTAAGTGGAATAAATCAGACACACAACTTAAATCTCACATGGTTTCTCTTATACATAAAACCCAGAATAAAAATAAAGAACAAAATAAAAAATAGATAGTAGGAAGTAGGGACATAAATTGTTCTCAGAGGGGAAGGGGACTGAGAGATGGGGTGGGGGAAGGTAGAATAGGGGATGAATGGAAACAATCAGGACGTGTTACACATGTGTACCGACTCCACACAGGGATGGGAACACTGTACTAGAAACATGTGCCAAAGGAAGGGAGGGCTCAGAGGCTGGAGGAGGGGAAGGGGGAGAGGATGAAAAGGGAATGGGGATGTGTTACGTACATGTACCATCTTCCCACAAGGATGGAAGGCTTGTTGAGCTGAGCATGTAGCTCAGTATCAAAATGTTTGCCTTACCATACGTGAGGGTCTGAGTCCCATCCCCAGAACCACAAAAAACCATTTTTTAAAAAAGCCTGTCAGAGCCAGGCATGGTGATAGACACCTGTAATCCCAGCACTCGGAGGCTGAGGCAGGAGGATCACTACGAGGTCAAGGGCAGCCTGAGCTACGAAGTGAGTTCAAGGCCAGCCTGAATTGCAAAAAAGATCAAAAAGGAAAAAAAAGCCTAACATATTTATTAATTCTATTAAACGCTCTGAGGATGTAGAGCATTGGCAGTTATATATCTTAACAGTGACAGCTCACCTCGCTGTATGGGAGCCTTTGTGCTGTGTGGATGGCTTTCTGAGTGAGAGCACCTGTGTATCTCCTGACACAGGAGTAGACACCCAAGAAATTTCTGTGTAATTAAATGACTTCAAGCCTGATTCTTAATATCTTGATCTGCAAACTTACAGCACAGATGCATTTATTTTAATCGTAAAAACTCCAATTATTTTCCTATATTACACAGTTTTTTTAAACCAGAAAAATACTGAAGTGATTTTAGGCTAGGAGCAAGAAAGCCCTGCAACTGACATGATTGTAGAATTCTGCCCATACGGATAGGCCTAGGGACGTACACACACAGCTGCCACTGTTGCTGCCTCTGGGGCCTGAGGAAGAGTTTGCTTGTTGTTTTTACTTCATGCTCATCTGGGTCATTTTACTTACAGTCATTACTTACACCTTAAAAGAGGGGGCTGCCTAATAAGAAGCTCTTACAGTCCAGGAGGAGAGAAGAGAGCTGCTGGAACCTGCGCGCCCATGGTTGACTCTCCTATGGCAGCAGCCAGACACACACTGTGCACAGTGCAGGGTACCCTCAGAAGCACCAGAAACCAGATGTTTGAATGTCCTCGATCCTGGTAGCTGTCCTTGTCACCTTTCACAGTCATGCTGATCTATTAATACGGGGTTTGTCTTGGGCGGCCTTGCTCCCAGCTCTGCAGGCTTGCCTCCCGCGAGTGTTTATAAACGCAGGCGGATGCCTTGTGCCAGCTCCTCTGTAGTCTGACATCAGAACATGGAAGTGAGAAAGTTAATACACTGGGGGCACTTGGGTTCCCAAGGCAGCCTCAGGGTATGTGTCTCCTAGCACTTCCTGTCTTTCTATCTAAACTTGAGTACCGTGTAGCATTTCAAAATATCTTGCATTATGGCTGAGTATGTGTAAGATAGGGATGAAAGTTAGGTTTATAGCTCTAATAGGCTAGTACCTTTGCTGTTATATTTTGCACGTGAAATAAATTATCATGTAAAATATGTCTGTCTTTGCTATAAATGTTTTTGCCTTAAAAAATATGAGGGCTGGGGATTTAACTCAGTGCCTGCCTGGCAAGCATGGGGTCCTGAGTTCAATTCCTGCACCCCCTCCCCGTGAAACATTAATGATGATTGAAAAGAACAGTGTCGTCGCTCCCTCCACCCATTAGTAATGGTTCTCATTGGAGTAGCCAGGCAACAGTGACCTTGAGCTCTTTCAGAGGTGACCCCCTCTTTCCTCCTGGTGTCCCCACTGTTTTCCATGAAGTCAGCCATGTTTTCTTCTGGCCAGAGTGAACTAACATTGGGAGCACGAGAGCCTGTAATTTGCCTGAAATAACAGATCTTAATTTTGCAACTAGTTGCTGTATGCAGGGTAAATTACATTACATTACCAGTGTTGTGGGTTTAGGGGCTTTGCCTGTCTTGGTGCTGGGGATCCCACCCAGGGCGTTGCTCACGCCAGCCAAATGCTCTACCACTGACCTACAGACACCCAGGTCTCTTCCCGGTGGCTTTTGAAAGCTGAGGGCTGAGCAGTGACCCAGAGAGGCTCTGAGAAGACTGCTGCTGACCTTCCTTACTGGTAGAGGCTCCTCTCAGCCCCAGTGTTTGCCCTGTGGCTCTTCACAGGAGTAGCCCTGCCTCCGACCTCTGGGCCTCCCGGGTTTCTTTCCTCCCCCATACTTTGTTCCCACTGTGGCAAAGCTGGAGCCTTACCGAATGGCTTCAAGAAGGGGCCTGTCTCTCCTGTGTCATCTGTCCTGTGTTTCACATTCGTCTCCTGGGTGCCTCTCTGATGAGTCAACTGGGGGTCAGATTTTTCTGGCTTGGGAGGCCCATTTTCAGGTGTCTTCCTTGATGAGTCACTGGAGTATGGGAAAGCCAGTGGAAGGTCTGTCTCTTGGGTAGTGCTGGACAGTAAAGAGCAAACCCTCTGTTGGGATCAAGTGTTCCGTTACTCACATTAAGGCTGGACAGCCCATTTCTTGGTGGGGAAGCAGGTGTTGACTGGCTTGCCTTCCTTCCTTAGGTGGTTTTTTGGCAAAATCCCCAGAGCCAAGGCAGAAGAAATGCTTAGCAAACAGCGGCATGATGGGGCCTTCCTAATCCGGGAGAGTGAGAGCGCTCCTGGGGATTTCTCCCTCTCCGTCAAGTAAGTATTTCCTGTTCTGCTTGTGTGGAAGCCTGTCTCCCCCTGCCTCAGCCTGAAGGCCACTGGTCAGGTTTATGGCTCAGCACAAGCTCTAGTAAAGACTGAGTCTAATCTGTATAATCTGTATTTTAATTTTACATTAAAATCCTAATTTCCAAGCTGGGCTGAGTGGTGCATGCCTGTAATTCCAGCAGTCCGAGAAGATGTGGCTGGAGAAGTGAAGGTTCAAGCGCAGTTTGGGAAATTTAGTGCAACCCTGTCTCAAAATAAGAAGGGCTGGCCCTGGGGGAAATAGCGAATGCCTGTAGTCCCAGCACTCTGGAGGTGGAGACAGGAGAATCGCAGCGAGTTCAAACCCAGCCTGGGCTCTACATAGTGAGTACAAGGCCAGCCTGAACTACATAACAAGACCCTTTCTCAAAATAAATAAAATGAAATAGGCTGGGTGTATCTCAGTAATAGACCATCCCTATGAGCAATCCTCAGACCACTCCAAAAAATCCCAAATTTCTGGCTCCAGAATTTGTTCTGGTGGCACAGGGTTTAGATTGTTCAGTGGAACAGGTCTTCAAGAGCAGCAGACCCCTGTGACAGCAGCTGCAGCCAGTTTTCCCTAAGCCCCACCGGTCCTGGCCCCTGCCCTGGACAGGATCCCTCCCGCACTCTCACTGTCAGGTGCCTTTTCTGCCTTTCGCTGTCGGCCTGCCTGACTCCACCACACCTGTCCTAGGCCTCTCACATTAAGTTGGGAAGGTTACCACGAGAGACTTGGGGTCTTGCTTTTCTGCTGGTAAATGTAACTGTGGAAGGGAACCCGGTGAGTTCAAGACCAGCCTGAACCACAGAGAGAAACCCTGTCTCAAAAAAACAAAACCAAAAAAAGAATTGAATATTTGTTTGTGCTTAGGACCATTGTATGCTTAGTGTATAGAGTTCTTTAAAGTGTAGATTACAATTTATAGTTGTGGGATATTTTGTTTTTGTGGTACTGAGGATTGGACTCACAGCCTTCGCGCTGAGCTACATCTCTAAACCCCTTTTTTTTTTATTTTGGGACAGGGTCTTGCTAAGCTATCTGGCTTGAAATTTCAATCCTCCTGCCTCAGCCTCCTGAGTGCTGGGAGTAGAGGCATGCTCTTTTTCTAAATAAAGATTTGAAAAAAAAATTTTTTTTTAAATAAAAATTTTAAAATGGGCCAGGGATATAGCTCAAGGGCACAAGTGCCTGCCTGGCAAGTGCAAGGTTCAGTTCCCAGTACCGAAAAAGTAAATAAATAAAGATTTGACAAGTGTCAGGTGATCTTTGTGCTGTCTCACAAATAAATGTATTTGCAGTAATAGTGTTCCTCTTGTAACAACGCCTTTTGAAGTGCATCAATGAGAAGTGCACTTAAGTGTCTGATGGAGGGCATTTTAGGGTGGGGTGTAGAATTACCTTCGGTTCTCTTGTTTTTAAGGATGAGTGGTACTGGGGAGCAAATCTACCACTGAGCTCCCTGGTGCATCCCAGCTCCTTTTTTATTTTCTTTGGTACAAAGTCTCACTAAATTGTCCAGGCTGGCCTGGAATTTGAGATCCTCCAGCTTCAGCCTCCCTAGTTGCTGGGATTACAGGAATCTGTTACCAGGGCTTGCTATAATTGTCATTTTAATTTTTCTCATCAGCTTGTAAAAAGCTAATGTGTTATACTGACCCAAATAGAAACTAAACAGTATAACAAGAGCAAGTTTAATCTGTAGGCGCTGGGGTGCTCAGCGCTGAGCTGGAAACCTGCCTGTCTGTTCTGCACAGTAACCTGTTATAGACACCAAGAAGACCAAGGGTTTGATGCAATTACTATTCAGAAATAAAATCTGAAACAGATGTCATCACTACCTTTTAACAACCCAAGCATCTTCACAAAAGACGTTCAAGAAGTATCAAGCCTCAGAGATACACTTCTCTAGTTGCCAGGTGTTCAGAGTCTGATTTAATTAAAACGAGGCTGCGGGGCATGGTGGTGCCCACCTGTAATCCCAGCACTCAGGAGGCTTTCAGGGTTGTGCACTCGAGAGTCCGGCTGTGTCAGCCCAGCGCAGGCGGTTTCTGGGGCCACGAGTGCCACTGGAGCACGGCCCTCCTCACGGAGCTGTCTCCCCATCCTCGCTTCTTTCTTGCAAGAGAAACAAGTAGAGTGGCCTCCCCACCCCCCTGCTGTTCCACTGTCCTCAGTTTCAGTTACCCGAGGCCAGTGAGTCCAAAAATACTAAATGGGAAAGTCAGAAATAAACAAATCATAAGTTTTAAATGACTTTATTGCAGTGCTAGGGATGTAGCTCAGCGGCACAAGTGCCTGCCTGGCAAGTGCAAGGTCCTGAGCTCTACTCCTAGTACCAAAAAAAACCCTTTTATTACAATGTACTGTTATAATTGATTTTGTTATTGTCTTACTGGAAGTTGAACTTTATCCTAGTCATATATGTGTATGTGTATAGGGAAAAGCATCGTACATAGTATTTGTGGGGTGTGGTATTTGTGGTTTCGGGCATTCACAGGAGTCTCGGGACAGCTCCCCTAAAAAAGAGGCAATACCTGGTCTCGTGTAAGCTTAGTGCTGCCCCCTGCCGGATTGTTTTTAGGAAACGTTTGGTTTCTTCAAGCTTTTAAGTCTGAAGGAGAGAAGACTGCATTCATTGAACAAATGTTCATAGCGTGCCATTTGAAGACAGGATGAGAAAGCCCTTGCTGAGCTTCTGGTCTCACTGGATGTTTCTCTGACAGATTCCATGGGCCAGTACCAGTCACTGTTGCTATTTTTGCTGACCAGTATAAGAGGGAGTATGCCGTCCAGTGGTACAGAATTTTTTCTTTGGTACCTGAGCTTCTTTTATGGTCCCAGCAGTGTCCTTTGGTCTTGAGACCTCTTACCCATGAAAAGGGAAAGCTAAACTAAAGTTCCTGAATGAAAAACACAACTTGGAGCCATTCCCCGTTAGTTATTTGAAGTATTTCTGGTCTCTCCTCACCTTGCTGTCTCATCTTTCCTGGCTCTCGAGTGTGACATCACATTTTAATATTTTTGCTTCAAAAGAAGTTAGTAATGCCACAGCCCTTGTGAGTAAGGCCCCATGCTTGGCAGAGTGTAAAGCAGGTTAGGACACTGTTTATGTCTTAAAGACGTCTTTGGAATTAGACTCCTGGGTGGGATGTCGGTCTATAAGGCTTCTTCATATTGTTACTAGAAACCGTCAGTTACCCGAGGTCAGTGAGTCCAAAAATATTAAATGGGAAATTCAGAAATAAACAAATCATAAGTTTTAAATGACTTTATTACAGTGCCAGGGTTATAGCTCAGCGGCACAAGTGCCTGCCTGGCAAGTGCGAGGTCCTGAGCTCTATTCCCAGTACCAAAAAAAAAACCCTTTTATTACAATGTACTTTTATAATTGATTTTGTTATTGTCTTACTGGAAGTTGAACTTTATCCTAGTCTTGTATGTGTATATGTATAGGGAACAGCACCGTACATAGTATTTGTGGGGTGTGGTATTTGTGGTTTCGGGCATTCACAGGAGTCTCAGGAAGGGTGTCAGGGATGCCCATGATTGTCCCAGCTTTTCTCAGTCAGAAGCAAGTTGCTGTGAAGTTCCTTCACCCTCAGCCTGTGAGGGGCTTGTGAAGAAGTGGTTCTCTGCACATCTGCATAAGCAGACAGCCCCTGCCCAGCCACACAGACCTGTGACCGCTCACATGTGCTTCCCTGCCCCACCAGGTTCGGGAATGACGTGCAGCATTTCAAGGTGCTCCGCGATGGGGCCGGAAAGTACTTCCTCTGGGTGGTGAAGTTCAATTCTTTGAATGAGCTGGTAGATTACCACAGATCGACATCCGTGTCCAGAAACCAGCAGATATTCCTGCGGGACATAGAGCAGGTGCCACAGGTGAGCCAGACCTCAATTTAGGATCCTTTCTAGGAAGGAAGTCTAGCACCTGAAGCTCCTCACAGCCTGGTGCTCCTTAGAGGGTCACTTCTGGAACTGCTCTGTGCATCGTTCAGTGTTACCCTGTATTCCTGTGAAGCTCTGCGGTCTGAAACGTTCGTGCCTTTCCCGGAGGTGCCCTCCAAGGCTGCGCTGCTCTCTGAGCCCGTCTGCCCTTAGCACTCTCTCGCTCAGGCACACTGTGAGGGAATCACCCTGGGGAGGGACAGGAGCTACATTCATTCACCCCTGCCCCTCACATCCCAACCTCATGTCACGGCTAACGCCATCTTACTCTCCTCAGACTCTAGAGCTTTGGACCCCATAAAAACTTAAGGGTGTTGTAAATGATAAACACAGAAGCAAACGTATCTGTGAATAAAACCCCAACTCATGCTGCTCACTGCTTGATAATTTGGCACATTGGGCACCCCCAGATACACTCTAGTGTTTTAAGCATTGGTAGAAAATTATGTTAAACTCACATAGAGTGAACTTAGGACATGTACGACCAGATAAAGAGGGTCCATCAGGGCCTGTGAGAATTGACGCGCATCTATTCCCCTTCACAAGCAGTGCTTACAAGGTGCTGGCAGGACCCGCATCAGGAACACCATGTGTTTTCTCTGCTCCTCTCTTACAGCAGCCGACATATGTCCAGGCCCTCTTTGACTTTGACCCCCAGGAGGACGGTGAGCTGGGCTTCCGCCGGGGAGACTTCATCCACGTCATGGATAACTCAGACCCCAACTGGTGGAAGGGGGCATGCCATGGGCAGACGGGCATGTTTCCCCGCAACTACGTCACCCCCGTGAACCGGAACGTCTAAGGAGCAGAGTATTTAAAGAAAGTGAAAAGTTGGAAACATAAAAAGAATTACACCTACAAGCTGCCTCTACCAGCAGCCTGTAGGGAGCTCAGAGCATCGGGCTGGTCACGCTGGTGACCCTCTCGCTTTCGTTGGAACTCGGGGGGGTGGGGGGTTGGATACAGAATTCCAAAATTTACCTGTTGAGTTACGTTTTTACTACAGATTCTCCACACTGCTCCCGTTTCCCTCCTGCGTCCTTTTTCTCATCTTTTTCTCCTGTCCTTCAGTGCATGACGTTTAAGGCCACGTATAGTCCCAGCTGATGCCAATAATAAAAGAAAAGAAACCAAGCGGGCTGGTATTTTCTCTATGCAAAAATGTCTGTTTTAGTGGAAATCACTGAAAGAGCAGCTGTCTCCATGTTTCTCATATATACACACAAAAGAAGTGGGCCAGGGGCCCGGGCCTGAGCTGTGCGCCTCAGCCGGAGGAGAGCCCTGTCCAGCCAGATAGAGTGCGGGAGGCCGCTGCGGCTCCCGGAGAAAGACTGCGAGCCTGCACCTCCGCCCACTTCGGTCCCTGTCCAGATGTTGTTTTTCATAGTGCCTTTTTCCTTATTTCAAGGGTTGCTTATGAGCGGTGTTCTTTATTTTGTTTTAAAGTAAGTTAAAGATAGTCCAGAGCTTTTCATCCAGTTTGTCTCCTACTCTGTGTAAATATTTTTCCCTCTTGGATAGGGAAAACAGGGTAGAGAAAGGAGACAGGCAGAAGTGGAGGGTATGGGCAATTAGCCTATCCTAAGTCAGAAATCTTTGCGGGTTCAGCTTTAATATTTGTGAGCCCGCCCCCAAGGTGAAGGGATCGGTCTGTTAGGCTGTCAGCGTCTTCAACCTCCAGGTCTCAGGTGTAGCCTGCTTCTCCTGTCCTGAGTCCCTGGGAGCTAGCAAGTTGCAAACATAAGCCAGAGGAGAAAGTAGCTTCTAACTGCCCTTCTTAGCTGTCCCAGTCCGGGTCCCACATGGGTAGGAATTAAAGTACTTGCTTTTCATTTCTCTTGTTCTGAAAATGTCCTGGCTTTCACCTGAGTGCCCTAACCTGCAGGGTGAGCACTGGAATGGCAGCCAGGAGGAGCAGGTCATGGGTCCCTCCGTTCGCAGTGGGCCGTTAGTACCACTGGGGGACGGTGTGGGAATGATTGCTCCCCCCACTGTCCCTCGCAGCAGGGAGAGTCGGGAGGCACTGGGGAAGACAGGAAGGCCAGTGCTGCTGCAGAGCTCTCTGCCCATCTTCTGTCGACTTCTGGTCCCTGTGATGTGCCTGTAGACCGTTTCTCCCTCAGCCCACCTCCGGCCACAGACAAGACCACTTCCATTTCTCTTCCTGGAAGTTAGTGTTAGGCCTTTGAGTTCTGATGGGTCAGCGGCCTGTACCTGGACTCTGGTTATGGAGATGGACTCAGCCTGGAGCACCCAAGGCCCAGGCTCGCCCTGCCTCACCTGGCTCCCTCTTATCCCGCTGCTCCGCTCCTCACTGATGATAAGGAAGTCTCTGGCATTTTACACCTGGACCATTTGATTGTTTTATTTTGGAATTGGTGTATATCATGAAGCCTTGCTAAACTAAGTTTTGTGTGTATATATTTAAAAAATCAGTGTTTAAATAAAAAGACCTATGTACTTAATCCTTTAACTGCGGATAGCATTTGGTAGGTAGTGATTAACTGTGAATAATAAACCTACAATGAATTCTTGTGAATAAATATTCAATGAATTCTTCACTCTGTATTTTTCTTCCTCCCTTTCCTTAAAATAAGTTTTAAACTGAAAGAGATTAAGTCAGGTAGTCAGGACTCTTGGGTTCTTATTCCAACTTGCTTGGCTTACATCACCCTTGGGGAGCAAGCAGGTCTCTCAGGCCTCCAGAGGAGGCCTTCCCCAGAACTTGGCCTTGAGAATTCCCTGGGAGTTTTGCACTATGAACAGCATTGCAGACTCCGCCCTCAGATCACAGGACCCGCCCTGCAGTTGAAAACACACCACACTGTTGCCTATTGTGGGCTCAAGCCATCCTCCTGCCTTGGCTTCCCCAGTGCAGGGTCTACAGGCAGACACCACCATCCTGGCCGTGAGAAGCTTATAGAGCACTGGTGTAGAGCAAGGGCTTTAGGAGGACAGAGCTGGGCTGCTTTGGTTCTCTCCTGCCCTCTCTGGAAGGAATGGAAGGGGTCTATGATAAACCACTGTCAACATGGTAAGTAGCTGAGGCTGATCTGGTGTGACCCAAGCAACCACACACAGCACTGGCTACAGTAGACCTCATGAGATTTGTTTGGAGAGAATTTCCACCTGGGTATTTTGCTTTGTTTTGTTCTGTTTTGAGGCAGGGTGTCACTACATAGTCCAGGCTGCCCTTGAACTGGTAGCAGTCTTCCTGCCTCAGCCTCCCAAGTACTGGGATTCCATGTGCCAGCACAACCAGGTCCGCTTGAGTTTTCTGATGAAGTTTTGACTGTTGCAGCACTGAGGGTTGATTTGAATCCTGGGCCTTTGCACTGAGCCACATTTCCAGCCCTTTTGTATTTTGAGCAACACTGGTCTTGTGCCTCTAAGTACAGCCTTATCACTCCGGGTTAGGGGTTCAAACACAGTCTTTGGACGTAGTGATGCACACCTGTAATCACAGCTATTTGGGAAGCCGAGGCAGGACTGTAAGTTCAAGGCCAGCCTGGGTCACTTAGCTAAACCCTTGTATCAAAAGAGGGAAACGTAGCTGAGTGTGAGGCCCTAGGTCCAATCCCTTGTACAGTACCATAAAAAATAAGTTCCAGCCACGGGCCCTCAGGTGTCCCCTGTGCTGCAGGCGGTGCCTCTTCCCATCTTGGGCTGTGCTAGGGAAGCAGTGGGCCAGCTGTGGCCCCTTCCGATTTCCCTCCTTAGAGGAGTGTTTGGCTCCTGGTGACCATTTCATTCCTGTGGTGCATGACCTGTGCTTCCAGCTTGGGAGCTGGAGGACTGCAGGCTGGGAAAAGCCCTGCACTTTTCAGGCCAGCAGCCACCCTTCCCACTCCTCTATGGCAGGCACCATTACTCTGAAGTTATCTTGAAACTGGGAATTTACCGCACTCTGGACTTCTGTACTTGATAGAGAAGCATTCTTAATTCTAGTCTCGTGTTGCTCTACAAGCGCCAGCCACATGATTTTCAGAGAAGGGTGGGCAGCACACAGGCCTGGCTCAGGAAGAGGAGCACTTGGAAGTAGATGCAAAGTCCTGTTAGCTTGACCTAAAGGTTGGCTGAAACTTCAGTGCAGAATCCCCAGCCTTGCACATTCTACACAAGCACTTTTTACTCCTGAGTGACACCCCCAGCCCCCAACAATTACTAGCAGGACTGTAGGGCTGGGGCTGCAGCTCAGTGATAGAGCGTCTGCTTAGCATGTTCAATCCCCGGCACACACCCCCCCAACGGAAAAGAGCAGGCAGGATAATGTTAGAAGTGCAAAGGCAGGGATGGGCACAGTACCTGGAGCCAGCTCAGAAGGCACCCAAGCAGCGTAAGGACAGAGCTGGCCAGGAGGCTCTGAAAGTGGCCAGACGACGCACACCCTGTTGACAGCAAAGGCTTCCATCGGCCTTGTGGACAAGTGGCATAATGGAACCTTGGAAGCCAGGAAAGGGCCATGGTCGCAGACTCAGGAAGTGTAGGGATCAGAGTGAAGCCTGTCCAGTCATGTAGCCTGGTTCTCCGCTTAGCCGGTCAGCTACATTATGTGGCCAGCCTCGTGGTTCCAAGTGGCCTCGTGCTGAGGTGCTGGCACGCCAGGGGTGTGTATGGCTAGCCACAGGCTTCCATCTCTTCTGCTTTTGGCTGCATGCTGGAGAGCCAGCAAAGGCCATCATCACGGAGACTTGCCACAAGTGACCTGATTCATCCGAGGTGCTGAGCCACAGATGTCGGGGCTTCTTTGTGACAGCAGCTCCTCTGCCCTGAATGTTCAGGGCCCACACCGGAGAGGAATGGGTTGTGGGAAACTGGAGAAACCCCGGTCCAAAGGTTAAATTTTAGCCAGCTGCAGTGGCACACACCTGTGATCCCAGCTACCGGAGGCTGAAGCAGGAGGATCGCAAATTCAAGGCCAGCCTGAGCAATTTAGCAAGACCGTCTCAACATAAAAAAGACTGGGGCCGTAGCCTGGTGCTCTCTGAGTTCAATCCCAGTCATACACAGAGGAAAAGGTTTTAGAGAAGGAAATGGACTTGCTGGGCACTGTAGTCTCAGCACTCTGAGAAGCTGAGACAGGAGGATTATAAATTCCAGCTCAGACAGGGTAATTCAGCAATTTAGTGAGAACTTATCTCAAAAAAAAAAAAAAAAAAAGCCAGAGATGCAGCAGATGTCCTGGGTTCAATACCCAGTAGCACAAACAAAACGAAGTGTCACAGCCTCTGCAAAGCCCATGATACCACGTTGCCAGCTTGAGGACCTGTGAAGAAGACTGCAGAATCATGTCCGCTGGAGGCTGAGGAAGGGCAACTGGGTAGGCGGAGCAGCTGAGAGGACACGGGCTCTGAGGGTGAGGAGGGGAGACGGCACGCCGCCCTAAGAAGGGACTGGTGCAGGGAGGAGGAGACAGGAAAGGAGCAGGAGCCCTTAGCACACGAGGCAGGGGCTGGGCCAGGCAGGAAAGCCAGAGGCAGGAGCCAGAGTGAGCACTGCAAACGGTGCATCTGTTCATTTATATTTAAGAACAGCTTTATTAAGACAGGCATGGTGCTGCCTGCCTATAATCCTAGCATTCTAGAGGCTGAGGCAGGATTGTTGTGAGTTCAAGGCCAACCTGATCTACAGAACAATAAAAAACCTTTAGTAGGATACAAGCAAAGTATCATGCAAGTCACTCGTTTAAACTGCCTGATGGTTTCTGTATTACAGTTACACAGTCATCCCAGTCTACTTTAGAGCACTGTCACTGCCCCAGAGAAACCCTGTACCCGTTAGCAGTCACTTCCCCATCAGGCCCCTGCCGAGCACCAGTCTGCTCTCTGGCTCTCTGCCTTTGCCTGTTCTGGACACTTTATATGAACGGAATCATACACTCTGGCCTGTTGTGTCTGGCCTCTTTGGCTGAGCATAGTTTTACAGTTCATCTGTGTGATTCCTCGTATTGGTACCTTGCTCCTTTCAGGTAGGATAATGCTCCACTGGGTGGCTGTGCCACCTTTGTCTGCACGCACTGTCGAGAGCATTTGTATTGCTGTTTTCCAGTTTTTATAAATAACACTGCTCTCTATCCATCCACAAGCCTTCCCCTCCCCCCCCCCGTACTGGGAATTAAACCCAGGGCCTTCTCACTGAATTACATCCCCAGCTCTTTTTATTTTTTTTTATTTTGAGACAGGATCTCGCTAAGTCACTAAGTTGCCCAAGCTGGGCTCAAACTTGTGATCCTCCTGCCTAAGCCTTAAAGTGCTAGGCCTAGAGGCATGCACCACCACACCCAGCTTTGTGGATAGGCTTTCCATGGATATGTTTCAAGGATTTTTAGCCAGGACAGTGGGAAAGGGCAGTGCGGAGATCAGTGCAACCATCCTGGTGAACAAGGCGAGTCACCAGGACCCTTAGGGATGATCTTTGGCTGCTATTTGTTGAGCCCCAGAAGATGCCAGGGTGTGGAGGTTGGGGGGATGCAAAGAAAGACAGTCCAGGTTGAGATTGAGGCACCTGAGGACGGGTGTGGGGAGAGAAGCAAGTACATTCACCTGAAACCAGAAGACAGCTCCAAGCTAGGAATCAGACTCGGGTGGTCAGCATGTCGGTGGCCACCACGGAAGCCAGGGGTACAGTGAAGCCCCAGAATGACCGATTCCCGAGCAGGCACAGTCCCCAGGGACCGTGCAGAGGAAAACAGGAAGCCACAGAGGAGCTGAGCCCAGGCAGAGCGGCAGGAGGCAGACCAGGAACAGGACTCAGAAACACAGTGCTGTGCCCACACCCAGGCAAGAGCCTCCCCCAGGTCTGCACCTTCTGCCCACCAACCTCCTCCCCATTGATCCTGAGAGTGAGAAGGCAGGCCCCAGATTCCTGCCCCTTAGCTCCGACTGCCCTGGTCCTCAGGCTTTAGTCCTTGCTATGTGACCAGGCCCCTTAACCTCTTACCCCTTCCTTTATCTGTTTTAAAAATCAAACCAATAATGTCACCCAGTTGTTCTGAGAATCCTACATGAATCTGAATGTAGGTGTTTTGTGGCTCTGTTGAGGGGGAGGGGTACTAGGGATTGAACCCAGGGCCTTTGCGCTCACCTACATCCCCAACCCTTTTTTATTTTTATTTTTATTTTTTATTATTTTGAGACAGGGTATCACTAAGTTGCTCAGTTGTCCAAGCTGGACTTGGACTTGGAATCCTCCTGTCCCGGCCTCCAAGTGCTGGGATTACAGGCATGTGCCACCACACCTTGCCCTTAAGTGTAATGTGACAGGCATCCACTCTATACCTTGACCAGTTCCTCACCTCTGCGTCCTCAGCTTTAGCCAGGATCCTGGGCAAAAGTCTCTCCAATCCCTTTTACCCTGGGTCGTGCCCCCTCTTCTCTGTGTCTGCTTATCCCCAACCTGTCAAGTGACCTGACTCCAAAATTCCCATCTCCCGAGAGCCCCAACCTGCTTCCAGTGAACCCTTGCACCCCTGCTGTCTCCAAACCCTGCACCTGTCCCCCGCTGCCATATGTGTCTGTGGCTGTCTGCCCGGCTGAGGAGTTGCTCCCTGACCTACTGGTCTCCTGCCTGCCCCAGCCCTTTGCCCTGAAGCCCTGAATGGGTAATGTGATGTTGGCAGTGGCTGATCACGTCCACAGCCAGAAGCAATAGGGCAACAGTCAAGCCCACATCCTTACAGCAGGTGTAGGTGGGTACAGCTTACTTCCTATGCTTTTAGAACAGCGGGGTTGGTGACCTTGAACATGGGAACTTCTGAGGCCAGGTGGAGACACTTAGGTGCTAAAAAAACAGCACAGTTGCCAGGACTACACAGGGTAACATCCGCAAGGTAACCAACAGGAGGTGGTTAGTCAGCACAGGCGGCACACCTGGTCAGCATCCTGCCACCATCCGGCACCTCCTCAGCACTGTGCTCATCCAATTTTCAGTTTTTATATAAATTTCTTAGTGCTGGGGGTCGCACCCTGGGCCCTGTACATGCTAAGCACATGCCCTACCACTGAGCTACACACCAAGCCCGGTTTTCAGTATGTTTTGTTTTGCTTTGAATGTTTAACTATTTGATCCATGTGAAGCTTGTCCTGCTGGTCTGTGTGAGGTAGATGGGTCCAGCTCTGTGGTCCAGATGGCTACACAGCTGGTCAGAGAGGATTTATTACAGGGTCCGGGGGCTGAAGGGGCAGCTCAGTGGTAGAGCACTTGCCTGCTCAAGGCCTGGGGTTCCATCCCCAGTAACTTTGTAGGCCCATTACCAGCTCTGATTCGAGCCCCACTGCATAGCCCACGCTGTGTGTGTCCACCTGTTTCTGGGGTTTCTGTCCAGTGCTCTGTCTGCCTGCTGCGGGGCCGTGCCATGCAGCCCAGCGAATTCCCAAGGCTTTGCCGCAGTTGCGGTATCATACAAGGCAGCCTCTCCTCCTTCCTCTTCCTTCCCAGAACTCTCCTGGCTCTTCTTGCTTGTTTATATTTTCAATGTAAACTTTGTCTTGTCCCAGAAAGAAAAGGCCTCTTGGTGTTTGTATTTGGATCGTGTTAAATTTACAAACTGCCTCCAGAAGAATTGATATCCCTGTACTGTTGCTCTCCCTATCCAAGAAGCTGGTGCTGCCCCCCAGGGTTGTGGCGTGGGGCACATCTCACGGTGGTCTTGGAGGTTTGCACCCTTGTGATGTTTGTTCCCAGATGCTTAATCTTTGTTGTTGATGTGTTAGACCAGACCTCCTCTCCCCACTCCTCTGGCGGGCTGTTGTCGCTGAGCTCGGACAGACACAATTGTGTGTCACATGGTGGCCCCACGGTGAGGTGAGCTGCTCCTTGTCCTCCTTCCCACCCCAAACGGTGCAGGGAAGATTGTACTATAGCAGAGGACTGAGGCTGAGAGACAGCATGTTGTCTCAGTGTAGGTGCTCCGTGATTCCCATAATCAGAGTTCAGTCTGCCCGGAAGTCTGATTGCAACAAAACTCAAAACACTCTATTGTTGTACTGCTGTCCCTGCCGGGTACCTGCAACCCAGCACTCTGGGAGGCCAAGGCAGGAGGAGCACAAGGTTGAGCCTAGCCCTGAGAGCTTGTAAAACTCTCAAAAATATTTTGTTTTGTTTTGTTTTCTTGAGACAGGGTCTTGCTATGTAGTGCGGGCTGGCCTTGGATTTATGGCGATCCTCCTGCCTGGGTCTCCCAGCTACTGGGATTACAGGTGTGCACCACCACACCCAACCATCTCAAAATTTAAAAAAAAATTGAAAGAGCAGGGGGTATAGCTCAGTGTGAAAGACCTAAGTTCAGTACTGCGCACACACACACACACACACACACACACACACACACACACACAAAGAAATTCAGAGGAAGGGATCCAAATTCTTTTGCCAGTGCTTTCTGACCCATATTTATTTCTCATAGTTCTAGAGGCCCAGAAGTCCAAGGTCAAGGTGCCAGCAGATTCAGTAGTTGGTCAGGGTTCTTCTCCTGGATTGTGGACAGCTGCCTTCTTGCCCTCTCCTCACACTGAGAGGGAGAGAGGGAGGGAGAAAGGGAGAGAGGAAATATGGAATATACTCTGGAATCTCCCTTTTCTTCCAAGTTCCCACTTTCATAAACTCCTCTAAACCAAATTGCATCCCCCTCAAAACCTGAAGCTTTATTCCAGGCTCTTTGACCGAGACCCTTACCCTCATCATATGATCACATCAGGGATTAGGAATTCAAGGTATAAATTTTAGAGCAATAAAAACATTCAACTAGCAGCCCTGGCAACATGTGCCTGTAATCCTAACACTTGGGAGGTTGAGCCAGGAGGCTTAAAAGTTGCAGGCTAGCCTGGGCTACATAGGGAAACCTTGTTTTGTTGTTTGTTTTTTGGGTTTTTTTATCTTTTTGAGACAGGGTCTTGCTCTGCAGTTCAGGCTGGCCTTGAGTTCATTTTGTAGCCTAGGCTGGTCTTGAACTCACAACTATCCTCCTGCCTCAGGAGTGCTGGGATTGTAGGCGTGCGCCACCATGCCTGGTGACAGGGAAACCTTGTCTTAAAAATACAAAGAAACAAACCAACTCAGTCCATAAGTGAGTCCCATAGACCCGGATTCTTGGTGCTTGCTTTGGACCCTCCTTGCTGTGTCAGGGACGCAGGGCTTCTGAGCTTGTTTCTTCATCAGTGTGATGGACATAGTGTCTGCCTCCTGGGGTCTTTGGGAGGAATGACTGCTCTGTAATATTGCCAGCCCAGGGCCAAAGGTGTACTGCTGGCGCAAAGCAGTTTCTCTTCATCTGTCTAAGATGTGGCCAAGGTGCCAACCGTCCCTTCCTCTAGACATTTGGCTCCAACCCCACTGAACTACAAGGAGACTTTAGCTGCAGGCTCTACATTCGTACAATAAATACCAACCTAAAGATAAGGTAGTTCTCCTGATTGACATAATTTACTGCTTGGGAAAAGGTGCCATTTCCCTTCCGAAGTCTGCCGTAGTAGAGAACACGCAGCTTTTAGTTTATGTAGATTATACAGGCTCCTGTCCCTGTCCCTGGCATTCAGGTATGGCCACATCACTATTTCCTGGCCAATAAGATCCAGTTAGAAGTCTCCCATCTCCAGTCTGATGATGGGCGCTTCTTCCATCCTTGAACTTCTCTGCTTGTGTGGCCTCTGGAGCTCCTGCCACTGATTTGGGTCACACTGTAGAGGCCACCTCTCAAGGTGTCATGGCACACTGGAAGTCTCTGTGCTCCTGGGAAGATTGTGGAGACAGCTGCTGGTCCAGCCTCAGACAGCTAACTCTGGACTTAAATTAAATTAAACTATTATGATTAGCTGGGCATGGTGGGCATGCCTGTAACCCCAGCACTCTGGGAAGCTGAGGCAGGTGGATCTTGAGTTTGAGCCCAGCCTGGGCAACTTAGTGATTTAGAAAGATGCTGTTTCAGAATACAAAAGGGATGGGGATATAGCTCAGAGTGAAGGCTCTGGGTTCAAACCTCAACACTAAAAGAAAGAAAAAACTATTATTGTGGGGCTCTGCTACTTTACTGAAAGTGAATCTGTTGGAGACCACTACAAAGTGGCTCTGAGCTGGATTTAATATTAACCAATTGGCTTTCCATGTTTACTTGTGAGTTGTCTGAAGCTTAGGCACCTTGTCTGGGGATGGGCAATGGACTCACAGTAAGTGAACCTCTGTGAGTCCCTGGTCACCCTGAGGCCTGTATTGGCCTGTGAAGCTGTGACTCCTCAAAGGACAAGGTAAGGCCACAGCTGAAGATGTCTGGCTCCAACCCCAATTAACTACCAGGAGACCAGCTGCAGGCTGCATGCTCCTACAGTAAATACCAACCTAAAGATAAGGTAGTTCTCCTGATTGACATAATTTACTACTTGGGAAAATTCTCCCAAGGTCCTGCGAGATTTCTGCATTTTCTTGAGTATCCTCCTCTTTTGTTTGAAAACCAAATAAATACGGGCGCCCAGAGAAATCCTTGGCTAACTCAGAGAATATCGAAGCAGTAAGGGAGTTAGTCCCTCCTGGGGGCCTGAAACCATTTCCACTGTCTCATTTATTTAAGCCTTCACCGCTTGCTTGGGAGACTGCGGCCTGATCAGCCTGCAATAACTAAGGGTTATTTAGCCCGACTTGAGTCTACTAATCCGAATACCCGGTGTAGATGCCTGCCCACGAAGCAACCAATCTCCACGTTCCCCGACATCAGGTTTTCTCCGGAATTGAAGGGACTTGCTCAAACAGGTGGATCCACACCTCGAAGGGGAGCGGAGGGGTAAGACAGCTGAAGATGCCCCACAGTCTCTGTCCTGCCCTCCTGCGCATGTGATTATCTCCACTCCAACGGTTCCTGTCCATAAACCCCTCCGAGGGTGGAGCTACACGCAGAAGAGGGAAATCATTTCTGTCTGATCCTTGCAGGGTACTGGGTCGTCGCTCTCTGTACTCCATGTCTGCAGGGCATTTTGATACCAGTGCTGTTGTGCCAGATGCTGGGGACAGAAATTCTAAACAAAGTTACAGGACACCATTCCTCAGGGAGCAGAGCAGTGACGTGTTCCAGGACAAGGGCAGGTCATGGGGAGCAGAGGGCACCTCACACTTGCATGAGGTCAGGAGAGGCTGCAGAGAGCATGACTCTGCAGCTGAGGTACTGAGAAAGGAAGAAAAATAATAAGCTGGACGCAGTGGCATGAGCCTGTAATCCCACCCACTTGAGAGGCTGAGGCAGGAGGGTCACAAGTTCAAGGCCAGCCTGAGCAGCGCAGTGAGATTCTGTCTCAAAGAGGGCTGGGAGGAGCTCAGTGCTAAAAAACTCCTGGGTTCAACGCCACTACCTCAAAAGGATAAAGGAAAGGGAAATTGTTCAAGCAAAAGTACATACATATCCGTATAATCTAGGAAGTTAGGAGCGTTAACCAGGATATGGAGGGACTGGAAGCCCAGACATTGCCTGTGGGAATGTGAAATGGAGCTGCAGATGTGGAGACCAACTTGGTGGTTCTTTAAAGTGCTAAACATAAGGATCGGGGATACAGCTCAGCAGCACGGTACCTGCCTGGCTAGTGTGTAAAGTTCCAAGTTCAGTTCCTGATACCAGTAAAATAAAATAAAATAAAATAAAGTCCTAAACATAGAATGACCATGCAACCCAACAACTCCAGCTCGTCAGACCCCAAGAACTGACAATAGGGACTCAAACACACACCATTGGCCAATGTTTTTGCACCATTGTACACAATGGCCAAAAGGTTTGATCCAAGTGTCCACCAACAGATAGAGGGACAAACACAATGTGTTACATAATGAAATATTATTCATCCATAAACAAGAATGAAACTGGATATGCCTGTAATCCCAGCATGAGGGATGTTGAGGCAGGTGAATCGACAAGAGTTCAAGGCCAGCCTGGGCTACATAGTGAGACCCTATCTTCTTCTTTTTTTTTTGGTAAAAACTCAGGGCCTCACACTTGAGGCAGACACTGTGCCACTGAGCTGTATCCCCAGCCCTTCTTTCATCTTTTCGAGACAGGATTTCTCTATGTAGCTCAGAACTTCCTGGGCTCAGTCCCCAGGACTGAGGGGGGAAAAAAGGAATGAAGTTCTGACACATGCTGCATGAACGAACCCTGAGGACCTTACCCTAGGTGCAGTCAGCAAGTCACCCTGGGGCAAGGGCTGCATGATTCCTCTCCCAGGAAATAGCTAGAGTAGGCAAAACTGTAGACTGAAAGGGGAGTGCAAAGGTTATGAGGGGCTGGGAGAGTGGGAAGTTACTGCTTAATGTGTACGGTTTCTGTTTGGTGCAATGAAGGTTTTTGTAATAGATAGTGGTCTATCTTTATAATAGATGTGGAAGTCTGAGGTCCAACACTGTAAATAAAATAAAATTCAAAAAAAACCACAGTGGTACCCAGGCATGGTGGCACCCTCTCCCACCTCAATCCCAGCTACTAAGGAGGCTGAGGCAAGAGGATCAAAAGCTCAAGGCCAGCCTGGGCAATCTATTTACTTATTTATTTATTGGTCTTTTTGAGACAGTCTTACTAGGCAGTTCAGGCTGGCCTTGAGCTTACTTCGTAGCCCAAGATGGCCTCAGACTCATAACGATCCTCTTGCCTCAGCCTCCTGAGTGCTGGGATTGCAGGCATGTGCCACCATGCCCAGTGTACAGTACTCTGAAAAAACAGATTGAACAAGACATCAGAAAACGGAAAGATGTCCCTTGCTCCTGGATAGGCAGAATCAATGTCAAAATGGCCATATTCCCAAAGCCGTTACACAGATTTGATGCAGTCCCAATCAAAATGCCAACAGCATACCTTACAGATCTAGAGAAAGCAATCATAAAATTCATAGGGAGCCAGAAGAGACCTAGAATAGCAAAAACAATTTTGGGCAACAAGAGCAAAGCAGGAGGCATAGCAATACCTGACTCCAAGATACACTACAAAGCAATAGTGATAAAAATGGCATGGCACTGGAACAAAAACAGAAATGCGGCTCAACGGGACAGAAGTGAGGTACAGAGACTTCCCCAGACACTTCAGCTATTTGATCTTTGACAAATGGGCTAACAGCATACATTGGTGGAAAGCCAGCCTCTTCAGGAAGTGATGCTGGGAAAACTGGGTAACTCTGCAGAATATTGAAACTGGACCCATGCCTCTCACCATGTACTAAATTAAAATCAAAATAGATCAAAGATCTAAACATTAAAAGAGAACCTACAAACACTTGAAGCCATAGTAATATAGGAAAGGATTTTCTAAACAAAACAGCAATTGCCCAAGAAATGACAGCAAAATCAACCAACACGATTACATCAAATTGAAAAGCTTCTGTACATTAAGAGAATCAATTAGTACAGTGAACAAACAACCTAGAAAATGGGGGAAAATGTTGCCAGCTATTCCTCAGACAGAGGACTAATATTTAGAATACATAAAGAAAGAACTAGCCAGGCGTGGTGGCACACACCTGTAATCCCAGCACTTGGGAGGCTGAGGCAGGAGGATTGTTGGGAGTTCGAGGCCAGCATGGGCTATAAAGTGAACTCAAGGCCTGCCTGAACTGCAGAGAGAGACCCGGTCTGAAAAAGACAAAAAAAAAAAAAAAAAAAAAAAGTATTACTACTCTGCCATAATAAGGATAAGCTAGAGACATTTCTAGGTAAATGGATGCACCTCGAGACCATACTCTTAAGTGAAATAAATCACCTTTTTTTTTGTACCAGGAATCGAACTCAGGACCTTGCACTTGCCAGGCAGGCACTTATGCCATTGAGGTACATCCTCGGCCCAAGTGAAATAAATTGGACACACGTGTAAATACTACATTGTTTCTCTGGTGTGAGAAACCAAAAGTTAAGTAAGGACCAAAATGTGCAATAGATATTATACAGCAGGAAGAAAATGTTCACATAGGAAGGAGAAAGTAGGGAGGGAGTGGGGAAAGGTAGGAAGGGAGAAGATACTTGTCCTTTTTTTTGGTACCAGGAATCAAACTCATGACCTCATGCGTGCCAGGCAGGCCGCTGTACCATTGAGCTATATCCCCGGCCCTGGAAGGGAAAAGAAAAAAGAGAAAAGAGAGAAAAATGGAAATGAAGCTTTTGTAAATAAAGCGTGGAAGAGGGATTGAAGCGAGGGGAGGGAAGTGGGAGAAAAAGCAGCAGCAACACATATGATGTACAGGTACAAACCCCCTGATGCACGTGGCCATTGTGTGTACCTGAAGTGTACCAATAAAGTTCATTAATTAAAAATTTAAAGCCAGGAGTAGAGGCACATCCCTGCAATCCCAGCACTGGGGAGGCTGGGGCAGGAGGATCCTTGTGAGTTTGAGGCCAGCCTGGGCTACAAAGTGAGCTCAAGGACAGCCTGAGACCCTGTCTCTCTTTTTAGTTTTTTGTTATTTTGAGACAGGGTCTCGCTGTGCAGTTCAGGCTGGTCTTTTGAATTTTAGCAATCTGATGGGCCTGTTAAATTATCTCACTGTGCTTTTAATTTGTACTTTCTTGATGGCTAACGATGTTGAATATTGTGTATGTGCATGTGTGGTATGTGTGTGTGTGCGCGCGCAGTGTATGTGTGGTGCGTGTGTGTGCGCGTGCACGCGTGCAGTGTATGTGTGATGTGCGTGTACTGGGAATTTAAGTGAGGGCTTTTTGCTTTTTAGACAGGGCGTGAGACGCTGTCTCAGCAAAATCCAGAATGAATAAATATCTAGTTATCCCCACTGTACTGCTCAGAAGTCCTGGGGCCGGTGGCCCAAGTGCTCTGCATGCACGAAGCCCTAGGGTTCCGTCCCCAGCACCAAAGAACCTCGGAGTCCCTGCGAGAACCCCAGAGTTGCTTCTGGCCCCACTGATGCGGCGCTCTGCCCTCATTAGCGCAGTGGCCCTGACTTGGTTACAGCAGCTTCCACGGCTGTGGCAGTCAGGACGAACTTTCACAATGCTGCTAGAAATTCAGGTCCTACTCCGGACTTTGCGGAAGGTTTCGAGGCGCTCATCACACAACACCCGCGGAGATTGGGGCTTGGGTTAGGAAGCTCCCACCGAGGTCACGTGGGGAGGGCAGCCGCGGGCCCCATGCACCCTGCCCGCTGGAAGGGGAATAAATAGCGGAATCACTAAAACTTCAAGAGCGCTCACCACAAAGTACTTCTGTGCTGTCAGAAGCCGGGAGTGCAGAGGGCCCCAGGATGACCGCTTGTGCGTCGAGGCTGTCTTCACTGGGCCATAGAGATGAGCTAGATCTGGATAGGGCTGCTGGCTGCACGGAAGAGTAAGCATGGTGCGCTCCTTGTTAAGTGAATTGTTTGGTTTGGTGCTCGGAACCAAACTCACCACCGTGCGATTGCTAGGCAGGGGCTGTGCCACTGAGCTATATCCTCAGCCCTGTCAGGTGAATTGTCCTGTTCATAAAAGTGAGGGGTGTTTGTCTTTTGTTGTTGCAGTGCTCGGCTGGGGATCAAATTTCAGGTCTTGTGCCTGCCAGGCAAGCGCATTAGGCTCTACCTTCCTCCTTAAAGTGGTAATTTATGAAAAAAATGTGTGGTTTGTGTGTGTGTGTGTGTGTGTGTGTGTGTGTGTGTGTTTGTGTGTGATTGGAGTTTGAACTCAGGGCCTTTACACTGAGCTACATCCCTAGCCCATTTTTAGTGGGGTTTTTTTGGGGGGCATTGGTTCTCATTTTTGTTTTTGTCCTTTTGAAGCAGGGTCTCACTCTACAGTTCAGGCTGGCCTAGGTAGCCCAGGCTGACCTTGCACTTGAAGTGATCCGCCTGCCTCAGCCTCCTGAGTGCTAGGATTACAGGCATGCACCACCATGCCCAGTATTTTGAGATAGGGTCGTACTCAGTTGCCCAGGTTGGGTTTAAACTTGTTACAGAGCTATGCTATCAAGTCCAATCAGTTTATGAAAAACTTGAACAAAACAGAAGTACCATCAAGGCAGAAAGGTAAATAAAAATTAGGTGTGGTGGTGGGCACCAGTAATCTCAGCTACGTGGGAGGCTGAAGCAGGAGGATCACTTATGAACAGCCTGGGAAACCTAGTAAGACCTTTTTTTCAAACAAACAATGTAATCTTGTATATATAGTGTGGTTATAAATGTATTAAAAACACACACCATTTTAAATGCAAAAGAAGCACACTCGAAGCTGGGTGCAGTAGTGCATACCTGCAATGCCAGCTGCAGTACCTGGATGACAGAGGTAGGGAGATCAAAAGTCCAAAGCTGGCCTGGGCACTGTAGTGAGAACCTGGCTCAAAAAAAAAATAAAACAAAAAAGGCTGGGGATAGCCTGGCATGACAGCACACATCTGTAATCCCAGCACTCGGTAGGCTGAGGCAGGAGGATTGCCACAAGTTCAAGGCCAGCCTGGGCTACATGAATTCAAGGCCAGCTTGAACTACACAGTGAGACACTGCCTCAAAAAACCAAATCAAAACCAACCAAAAAAGCCTAAAGCCAAACAGAACGAAAAAGCTGGGGATGCAGCTCTATGGGAGAGTGCCAGCCCAGCGTATACAAGGTCCTGGGTTTAACCCTCAGAACCAACCCCTAACCCTCCCAAAAAGCACAGGAGAAGGAAAATAATCAGCACTTGAAGGGATAATTAGTTGGAGGGTGAGTTACTCTCTTTTCTTCTTTCTTTCTACCTTTCTGTATGCTCTAGAATTTAATGAGCACATTTCTTCTGTAAGAAAACAAATAAAAACGAATGGCCTTCTAAATGAATTAACACTGCCAGTTAATGCTGAAAACCAGCCAGTTTCTGAAAAATAAATTCGTTACCAACTTTCTTCCCCTCCTTAAACCCTGCCTCTTAGATTCGGGGCTCCCAGGAGCAGTCACTCCTGAGTCAGACAAGAGCAGAAGTGGGGGAGAGGAGTCATGGCTGTGGTTGACATGAGACCTGCCAGCTCTTCCTCCACACACACCTCTGCCTTCCTCCACACCCGCCTCTTCCTCTGTGCATGTGGGGGCAGGGCACTGAGAAATGGGAGACGGTACAGATCAGCTGGGAGGCTGAGGCAGGAGGATGGAA
Source organism: Dinomys branickii (assembly GCA_004027595.1). Taxonomy (NCBI): domain Eukaryota; kingdom Metazoa; phylum Chordata; class Mammalia; order Rodentia; family Dinomyidae; genus Dinomys; species Dinomys branickii. The sequence continues at coordinate 6,889 of PVLD010017286.1, read as the reverse complement.
AGTTCTATGTGGGCAATTTATCGATTTAGTGAGACCCTGTCTCCAATGGGGGTGGGCAGATAGTTCGGGACAAAGAGCCTGGGTTACATCCCTAGTACCACACAGAAAAAAATAAGGTTGATGATCTGGTCGGAGACAAGCAAATGTGAATAAAGCTGGAGCTTTGAAGCCCTCGGCAGCCTTGGAAGCCGCTCCCCTCTGGGCTGACACTGAGACCCCTCGGCCTCCCTTGGGAGTTAGTGGATAGTGCTGTGTGTGTGTGCATGTGCATGTGCGTGTGGGGGGGGGCGGTTCTGGGCCAGCATGGGGCGTGGTGGTGCACGCCTGTAATCCCAGCACTTGGGAGGCTGAGGCAGGAGGATCACCAAGAGTTTGAGGCCAGTGTGGGCTACACAGTGACTTCAGGGCCAGCCTGAACTACATATTGAGATCCTGTCTCAAACAAACCAAAACAAACAACAAACCCAGGGCCTTCATACTGAGCAACATCCCTGGCCCCTCTTTATTATTTTTAATTTTGAGACAGGCTCTTGTAAATTGCTAAACTGGCCTCCAACGTACTCTCCTCCTGCCTCAGCTGCCCACAGTGCTAGGATTACAGGTGTGCGCCACCACACCCAGCTCACTTTTTTTCCCCCCTTGGTTATTTTACTGGTGCTCAAGTCATTTGATGAGTAAATCTGAAAGCACAAAAAAGGGGAACTATGGAGGTGCCCCTATCTCTGGCCCCTGTAGCCTGTCAGAACTTCCTCTAGAATCTTTGGCAGTAATTGGTTTTTCATGCCTTCTTCTGTCAGAACTTCCTCTCGAATCTTAGGCAGTAATTGGTTTTTCATGCCTTCTTCAGTTATAGCCCCCCAAGCTTTTTTTCTTTTGATTTTTTTGAGACACAGATTGCTATGTAGCTCAGAGTTCAGACTGGCCTTAAACTCACTATGTCATCCGGGCTGGCCTTCAACTCACAGTAATTCTCCTGCCTCAGCCTCCTGAGTGCTGGGATTACAGGTGTGCGCCACCAACACTCAGTTTAGCCTGAAAGTTTAGAACAAAACAAGACAAAATAAAAAATTATGGAAACTTATATTTAGGCAAAAATCAGCACATAAAAGTTCACTAATCTTATGAAAGCTAAAATTTAGAAGCAGTCATGGCATCCTCTGAGAAGCGAATGAATAGCCAGGTGTGGTGGTACACGTGAGGCTGAGGCAGGAGCATTGCTGTAAGTTCAACGGCAACATAGGCCAAGTAGTGAGTTCAAGGCCAGCCTGAAACAGATAGCGAGACTCTGTCTCCAAAAAAAAAAAGTGAATGGATAAATAAACTGTGCATTTGTCTACACAAGGGAATTTTCTGAGGGTGCTAGGGGTCAAATCAGTACCATGCACGTGTACTGTGCCACCAAGCTACACCCCCAGCTGCGCACAGTGAAATATTCCTGGCACCGAGGAGCCATGGAGGGATAAGGCTGAGGGAAAGAAAGGCAGCTCCGAGCAGACAGGGATTTCGATCCGTGTGCTGTGCTGTTCCCAGTTTCTAGCCAGAGTAGAAACTCCATAAATATTTGATGATTTGTGTTTAAAGACAGAAAACAGAGGCCCCTGACATCACCCTGAGTCAGAAACAGAAAGGAACACGGGGATGGGGCCGGTGGTGGCTGTATCTGCGCCGAGCTCCTCTGGATGCCAAGCCGGGAGGCTCCTGAGCCCAGGAGTGGGCGTCCAGCCCGGGCAGCTTGGTGACTCTGCAGGACCCTACCTCAAAAAACTAAGAATACACCTGAGAAGGCCTGGGGATGCACCTCAGTGTGAGGCTCTGGTTCAGTCCCCGACACCACAAAAAAGAAAAAAGAAGACAAGAGCCTTGGACATGCAGCTGGGGCGGGGCTCTGACTCGGCGTTTCTCCGCGGGGCGGGCCGCCTGCGGGTACTCACTCCCGGCCCATCCTGGACCTGCTTGATCCGGGTGAATGCCCTGAGGGGGAGGCCGTCTGCATTCATTTCCTGGTGTACTGAGGGCTGAATCTAGGGCCTTCCTTCCCACTGAGCTACAATCTCCAGTTCTTTTACATTTTTTTAAAATACTGAGATGGGGTCTCAACTAGATCATTTAATTGCCCAGGCTTGGTTCAAGCTTGGGATTCTCCTGCCTCAGCCTCCCAGACTGTAAGCATTACAGGTATGTACCACCATGCCTAGCGTGCATTTTTAATCAGCCTCCCGGATGGTTCTTGTATCAGCTGAAGTCTATGAGAACCCTGTGATGCCTCATAAAGATGCAGATTTTTGTTTTAAATCTGTGGCAAAGCCTAGCGTGGTTGCGTGCACTTGTAATCCCAGCACTTGGGAGGCTGAGGCAGGAGGACTGCCAGGAGGTCAAGGCCAGCCTACACTACCTAGTAAGACCCTGTCTCAAGAAAAAAAAAAAAAGTTATGCGGCAGTACAGTGGACTGAGGAGATGGCTCAGCGGCACAAGTGCCTGCCTGGGAAGCACAAGGTCCTGAGTTTGATTCCTGGTACCAAAAATAAATAAATAAATAAAGATACGTGGCAGTACAGACCCAGCAAGCCGGGGACACCCCCCTTAGGTCTTATTTCTTCATTTTTTTTTGTTCTTTTTTGGAGACAGGGTCTTTCTGTGTAGTCTGAGCTGGCCTTGAATTCACTACATAGCCCAGGTTGGCCTTGAACTTCCAGTGATCCTCCTGGCTCCGTCTTCCCAGTGCTGGGATTACAGGTGTGTGCCACCACGCCCAAGTTCTTCATCTTTACAGATGAAGTACAGAAAATAGTCCTGGCAAAGACACAAAACAAGCTGGCTTCCAGCAGGCAGCTTAGCTAATCAGCTCACTGGCCAGTAAGGGTCGCGTTCACCTTCGCAGCTGCTGGATACTGGCTCTCCGTGGTCAGGCCGAGGAAGTGGCTGCTGCGCGGAGGCGGGGGAAGTCCGAAGGAGCTCTGAATAGATCTGTGGAGGGTAAGTGTGGATGAGGTCACAGGAGGATTCACTTCCCCACACTGACGGGAACCGGTTTACTTTCTGGTTTTTCTTTTCACATGACATGATTTACCACATATATTTAACCTAACATAGATCTTGAGTATGCAAAACCGAGAGCTAGTACCTAAGCCCGGGAGCGTGGCACCTGCTACCGCCCTCATCCCAGCTCGCCCACTGATTTGCCGTCTGAGCCTGAAGGACCTCGGAGGCAGCACCCTAGGAGCTGCAGGCCGCTCTGCGCCTGGCCAGACCGCAGGACTCCTGTGGCCTTGCCAGCCCCGGGGGCCTGTGGTCCCTTGAGACTGCCTCACTCTCAGGGAGCTGAAGCCCCCACTGGCCTGTGTGCTGAATGGCCTATTTGGAAATGTGAACTTGTTTTCACCCAGCGGCATGAAGGACAGCAGCGCCCTCTGTGCTCAGGGTCCATTCCACGACCCTCAGTGGGTGCCCGGAATTATGGATAAAAAAAACACACTCTGGTTTTTTCCTGTACACACATACCGATGATAAAGTTTACTTTAGAATTTAGGCACAGTAAGCTTGGTGTGTTGGTGCATGCCTGTAATCCCAGCCCTTGGGAGGCTGAGGCAGGAGAATGGCTGAGAGTTCAAGGCTAGTTTGGGCTATACTGTGAGTTCAAGGCCAGCCTGGACTACATAGTGAGACCTTGTCTCAAAAAACCAAAACAAATAAATAATACTAGAAAAAGGATTTGACAACAATAATAAAACAGAACAATTATTAAAATATACTGTAAAAAGTTATTAGCCAGACATGGATTTGTAAACCTATAGTCCCAGCTACTTGGAAGGCTGAGGCAGGAGGAACACTTGAGTTACTCCTGGAGGAGTGCCTAGGAGTTCAAGGCCAGCCTGACCAACAGAGCAAGACCCTGTCTCATAAAGGGCAGGGGGAGGGGGCTGGGAGTGTAGCACAGTGGTAGACCACTTGCCTAGCCTGTGTGAGGCCCTGGGTCTCATCCTTAGCACTGCAAATAAACAAATACATTCAGACATACATACATACACCTAGTACACTAAAAATGTAAAAATGTATGAATTGCAGGGCATAGTGCTCACACCTGTATCCCAGCGCTCTGGGAGGCTGAGGCAGGAGAACTGCAAGTTTGAAGCTAGTGGGGCAACTTAGTGAGTGAGATCCTGTCTCAAAACAAAAAATAAAAAGGGCTAGGGCAGGAGCTCAGTGTGAAGGCCCTGGGTTCCACCCCTAGTATCACAAACTAAACAAAGTTGTGAACTGTTTACTTCTGGAATTTTTCATTTGATATTTTCGGACTACAGCTGTGATGTGAAGACTGTGTTTTCATGGAGAATTAATGCAGCCCAGCAGCCAGGAGGCTCGAGGAGGTGAAGGCGCAAAGGCAGCCTCAAGGGCACAGCAAGAGGCACTCACAGTGAGGGTGGAAAGGCAGATTTCTGATTTCCATGCCAGCTGTGGCTCAAGGCAGGGCCAGTTTTTTTGTTTTCGTTTATATTTTTTGAGACAGGGTGTCACTAGGTAGCCCAGGCTGGCCTCAAACTCTTGGGGATCCTCCTGCCTCAGCCTTCCAAGTGCGCCACCAAGCTGGGCAACATTTCTTAACTACTGTATTTTTCCCCCAGGTTCTATGTGGACAGTGCTTATCATTATTTATGTTGCATGAGAAAAAGCAGAAGTCAAAATTCTAAGTACATGTGAACAACTGAAATAGGTTCTTCCCCCCAGTGCTGGGAACTGAACCTAGAGCCTTTACACTGAGCTACCACACCCCCTGCCCTTTTAAATTTTTATTTATTTATTTAGATAGGTTCTTGCCAAATTGCTAAATTACCAGTGCTGGGATTATAGGTATGGGTCATCATGCCTGCTTCTCAGATTTTTTTTTTTAATTTTTAATTTTTTGAGACAGGTTCTTGCTGTATAGTCCAGACTGGCCTTGAATTTACTATGTAGCCCAGGATGACCTTGAATTTGCCCAGTCCTCCTGCCTCAGCCTCTCAAGTGCTGGGGTTACAGGTGTGCATCACCAGACCCAGCCTGATTTTCAACAAAAGTGTAAAAGGCAATTTAATGGGAAAAAAAACCCCACAAATTTTTCAACACAAACACTATTCCATGTGCTGGAACAATAAATATCTAAAATCAAAAGTTTAAAAAAATTGTATCTCACATCAAACACAAAAATTTACAATGGACCCGAGATCTAGGCGTAAATTTTTTTTTTTTTTGCAGCAGAACCTTGTGCTTGTCAGGCAGGAGCTTGTGCCTGTAACTATATCCCCGGCCCCGCCCCGTGTAAAATTTGAAACTGTAACTCTATTAGAAAACACAGGAGCGACTGGTGTGGTGGCCCACGCCTGTAATCCCAGCACCCCGGAGGCTGAGACAGGATTGCTGTGAGTTCTAGGCCAGCCTGGACTACATAGTGAGACTGTCTCAAAAAAAAAAAAAAAAAAGAAAACAAACAAAACTTCTGTTTGAAAGGCATAGAGTGAAAAAACAATGCACTGAGTGAGAGATGATGCAGTCAGACCTCGGTGCTCAACTGTCAGATTTGGTCCTCAACACATTTTGACATGAAAATTTTGTCCAGGTTATTTATTCATTGATCACTGCATGGTACTGGACATGCACACTAGAAACTGGTGCTGAGTGCCCCCTGCCTCGGACCCTTTCCAGCTGAACTGATCTGGTGCTGTGCCGGTCCTTTTTAGTATTCACTGTGCCTGTCAGAGCCAAATCAGGACAAGTACCAAGGTACCACTGTATGTGCACGTATTCACATAAGAGCTTTAAAAAGAAAGAAAGAAAAGATACTGCAACAGACCTGGGGGTGGCGGTGCACGCCTGTAATCCCAGCACTCAGGAAGTTGAGGCAGGAGGATCATGAGTTCAGTGATAGCTTGGAGAACACAAGGAGACACGGTCACAAAAACCAAAAAGAGAGCTGGACGTGGTGGCGCACGCCTGTAATCCCAGCACTCAGGAAGTTGAGGCAGGAGGATCATGAGTTCAGTGATAGCTTGGAGAACACAAGGAGACACGGTCACAAAAAACAAAAAGAGAGCTGGACGTGGTGGCGCACGCCTGTAATCCCAGCACTTGGGCGGCTGAGGCAGGAGGATTGTTTCGAGTTTGAGACCAGCCTGGGCTACAAAGTGAACTCAAGGCCAGCCTGAACTGCATAGCGAGACTGAGAAGGCTGAAAGGTTGCAAGTAAGGGAAATCATAAATTTAAAAATATTTAAGGGTTCCAGGTGTGGCAATGCACAGCTGTGATCCCAGCACTCAGAAGTCTGAAGTAGGAGGATCACTGTGCGTTTGAAGCCAGCCTGCACTACATAGTGAGACCCTGTTTCAAAAAACAAAAACAAAAAAGTTTGACAGTTGCAACATACAATTTAGACTTCAATTCAGATAAACTGGTCTTAAAAAGACTTATATGTCAATCAGGAAATGTAAACACTAATTCTATATTTGATATTATAATTGTTATTGATTTTGGTAGGAGGAGTGATACTTTGTGGGTATGTTTTATTTTTTTATTTTTATTTTTATTTTAACATTTTTGAGACAGGGTTTCAATATGCAGTTTGGGCTAGACTTGAACTTACTTTGTAGCCCAGGCTGACCTCAAACAGAGATCTGCCTGTCTCAGCCTCCTGAATGCTGGGATTACAGGCATGGGCCATCACACCTGCTGTGTGGTATGTTTTAAACAAGGTAATGCTTTTGTAAATTTTTATTTTCCTTGATTTTGAGATTGTTTACTATGCAATCCAGGCTGGCCTGGAAACTCGACATCCTCCTGCCTCAGCCTCCCAAGTGCTAGGATTATAAGCACATGCCAGCCCACTTGGTGCAATGCTTGTTTTTTAGAGGTAGCTACTG
>PVLD010017285.1:0-42360 GCA_004027595.1 Dinomys branickii | reverse complement strand
ATAAGGACAGCATCCAGAGCTAATTCCCTTCTATGTTCTCTATAATTTTGTATTTCCTCAATCATTTTTGTATTAACAGAAGTGAGGATAACTATATTATACAGCATCCAGTGCTAATTCCCTACTATCTTCTCTATAATTTGGTATAATGTTTATGTGTTAACTAATGTGAAGATAACACTATGAAATACAGCATCCAATGCTAATTCCCTACTATAATCTGTATAATTTTGTATTTTTGGTATTGTTTATGGCTTATTCTGGTTCATATGTCCCCATTCTTTTGTCTTTAAAATAAAAAAAAAATAAATTCCTGAAAAAAAAAAAAAATAACCTATACCTAAACCCTTCCCAGTTTCTCCTTTTCTCCCTACCACAGCTGCTACTGACAAACAAACAGACTAGGAATGATTGCCTTTTGCTTTCCATAGAAACGTGGGTGAACATGGTAAAAGGACCAGCAGGGTGTGATGGTGTGGTGGCCCTCAGGAAGCTGAGGCAGGAGGATCATGACAAGTTCAAGGCCAGCCTGAACCACATACAAAGACCCTGTTTCAGAGAAAAATGTAGTAAAAGACTAGTAAAGCAAGGAAAAGGCAGTGTTTGATCAGCAGACTAGACATTGTTTCTGAATGGTCCTGTCTCCTGCTCTCTCTTACAAAGTCTTTATCAGGAGTAACTGTCTTATTCCTCCTTACGGTACATGGCTCAGGGTGACTGCTTTATGCTGTGTAGGTGATTTAGGCTAGAAATGTTAAGTAGCTATCATGAAATGTCAATTAGTTCGCTACCTACAGGGAAAACAAAGTGAAAAAGGAGTATTGAAGAAGAGAAATAAGCTTTACGTTTGAGAAAAGAGGGCAGACCTTTAAGTATTTCTCTAATCTTTTGTTAGTTCATATTATGGAATCAGAAAGGTAACTTTCTCAGTTTGAGACTTTCAAAGTCGAAACAGCAGCTTATGAAGTACATACAATATGTACACTTGCAGGCTAATCTAAAATTGCTTGCCACCAATGGGCTGGGGATATAGCTCAGTGGAATAAGTGCCTGCCTAGCAAGCGCAGGGTCCTGAGTTCAATCCCCAGTACCGCCAAAAAAATAAAATAAAATTGCTTGCCACCAACCCCAAACTAATAATAGGGGTGGGGGGTGGGGTGGTGGTAGTTGTGTGTGTGTGCGTGTGTGTGTGCGCGCGCGCGCGCGCACACATGCACTTGTTGATAATGCCAACCATATGGCAATGTATTCAGTACTGTATTGGTATTTAATAAACAAGAGTGAGGAATTTTAAATTGCAAACTAGGATAATAGATTGCATATGATCTTAAAAGTAAATGAATTCTTACTGAGAGAATAACTATTAGAAGTTTGGGGGCCTTTGTCACTTTGTTTTTATTTTATTCTAAAAACTTCAAGCCAGCTACATCTAAATGTATCTTTTTCAACATGACAAAGTTACATAAGAAGAGAATCCCCTTGCACGTAAAGAAAAATGCAATTATTTTCTATTCTGAATCTCCAGACTGCTGTTTTAGAAAATCATATCTGATTATTTGCCCAGCAGAAGATTATTGAGTTGATTTAGCTGCAATTTTACTTAACAAAGCTTCAACTGCATTCCTACTGTGGAGTCCGAGAACGTAGCGAGATAGAAATGATACATTCAAACTGTGATTTTTGTGAACAGGGCCATCAATGCACCCCTCGGAGCTAATAGCGGAGATGAGAAACAGTGGGTTTGCACTGAAACGAAATGTACTGGGGAGAAACTTGACCGCAAATGATCCATCACAGGTAATGATCTTCTTATCAGTAAGCTGAAAATGTCTACAAATCTAAATGTGATTGCTTGAGAATTGCTGCTTAATGTTTTCCAATATGCATATATCCATAGGAAAGTAAAATACAGCAAAGAAAATGCCTAAAATGTGTTTTGGTTTTGCCTCTTTATTATTTTAACCTAAATGAGAAATTGTTTATAAACCTGTATTTTAATAAATGAAATGGTTCCTCTGGGATTATTCATATAAAATACCTAACTGAACTAGTGGTTCAGTTCTTTCCTGCTGACTTGCACCTGAAGTGACATTAAATTGAACCAATAGGAAGTACAGTATATAAAGAAATAAACTAAAAATTATAGAAAATATTTTAAATTTCCTTAATTTATTAAATTGATTGTAGGTCCAGAAAGTAATTGTTTGAAGGGTACTATTACCTTATATTTGATAATGTAGTATTGTAAAGGCCTAAATTATAATATTTTAACCTTCTCATGATAATTGTCCTTTGTTTTGTTTTGTGGCAGTGTTAGGAATCAAAGCCATGGCCTAGCTCATTCTTGGCTTCATCTATATTTCATTAAATTAAAAATAATTAATTAGCAGAGGTTTAAATTGAAGAGATAGAGAGTAAAATCCTGCTAGAAAGATTGTACCTGCATTTCTCTGTCCTCTTCTTGAAGTGCCCCAAGGATGGCACAGTAGTTGTGTTAACTGCTTAGATCTACCTTAGTGGATAGACCACAAAAATGTCTTTCAATTTTCTCCTGCCTCCCAATCCAAAATAATCATATTCAGCTACAGTGTGTGCCTAATACGTAATTGCTTGTTCATACATCTTTTTCCTCTCTGATAACTGACTTGTCTAAAATCTAGCAGTTGAATGATACTTCTATTGACACAGGAATATGTTGCAAGTGAGGGTGAAGAAGATCCAGAAGTTGAATTCTTAAAGTCACTAACAACCAAACAAAAGCAGAAACTTCTCAGGTAATTAACAATTATACATCAAGTGGGTTTTTCTTTTCTTTACATTTCATCTCGGTATCAACTCTAACCCTAAGAGTGCTTTATGATTATTTGTGGGGGGCTGGGGATCAAACCTGTGGATGCTGGGTGAAGCAAGTGAACTACATCCCCAGTCCTCTTAAGAGTTTCAGAAGTACTTAAACCATGCATCACATTTATTGATTTACTTTTCAGCTATAATAATGTAATTTTGTCCATCTTTTCAGTAGCATGAAAATGAATATGACTGTATGCTTGGACTAGACCAAAAAAAACTATTATGCTTTTTAGAACAGTTAACTTGGAAACAGACTTATTTGTACTGTAGGTTTTACTTTCACACACACAATTTTTAGAAAATATTTTGGCCATGTATTTTTATATTTTGTAAACTTTTATGAGGAATGCTGAAGTAATACTTAAGGTAAATATAAATTTCATTAGACTACCTCTGTGTTTAAAACTCCTAGAAATCTCTGCTGAGTCCAATAGAGGGAGCTCGTGGTGTTTTCAGCATGTGGAGTTTTGAGGATAGCTGGACAGAACCCAATGAAGTTGATTTTGCTTCAAACTAACGCAAACATAATATATAAACAAGTTGCTCTTGTGAGAACGAGAAGTAGAAGTTCAGAATACTATAATTAAATTAACACTAATAAAACTTATAAAATTAAACAATTCTTAAAACCTAGTATAAACCTCAATGGCTATGATACTGCCACTTGTGTAAGCTTCAGTTGTTGAAAATTAATATGATTATTTTATATAATCAAAAAGATACCAAAATTTGCAAGTATATTCTTAGAATTTCTAGAGAACATATTCTTCAATTATTGTAATATAATAATTCCATATTTTTATGTGGTGCTGGAGATTTAAACCACGGCTTTCACACTGGGCTATATCCCCAGCCTTTTTTTTATTTTTTAAGACAGGATTTTGGTAAGTTACTGAGTTGCCTGTGCTGGGCTTAAACTTGTAATCCTCCTGCCTTAGCCCCCCAGAGTGCTGGAATTAGAAGCATGCACTAACATGCTGAGCCGGTATTTCCATACTTTTAAAATAGCATGTACACAGAGCTAATTTTTCATGATTATAGGTATGTATATGAATTTGAATAGATCCAACTATGGTACAAACATTGTATAGGCTTCACATGAGGATGACCATTTACTAAGAATGTTAAATATTTCAGATTCTCACTTAGAATTTTTTAAGTCATTATTATTGATACAGTATAGGGAGAGCATTTCATTTTTTACCTAAACTCAGCATATGCATTCCTTGAATAATTTGAAAAAATAATTTGTCATTTCATAATGTAAAACATATATTCATATATAGTTACCATTTTCAGAAGCTTTTAATATATTGTCTATTGACAGTTTTATGGTTGTTGATGAAAAGACTTATTTCTCACAGTTTGTTACTGTTCCTCAATTATAGGAAATTGGACAGACTTGAAAAGAAAAATAAGAAAAAGAAAAAAGACAGAAAAAACAAAAAGTTACACAAGACCAAAAGTAAACACAGAAAACATAAACACAAATCCTCCTCGTCCTCATCGTCTTCCTCTTCCTCCTCTTCCTCTTCTTCTTCTTCTTCTTCCTCCTCCTCCTCCTCTTCAGAAACTTCAGAAAGCAGTAGTGAGAGTGACTACAGAGCAAAGAAAATAGACAAGAAGAAGAGGAAGAAAAAGAAAGACAAGTGCTCGGGAAGAAACAACAGTGCTCCTGAAGAGAAGGCCAAGAAGAGAAGACTCCATGAAGCGCCCTCAGGCAGTCACAGTGAGGCGAAGAAAGCCAGGGAGATGCTGCGGGTTGCACCACGCGAGAGTTCCGGGGAGAACTGCAGCAGACCAAGCCGGTCGGATTCGGAGCGGAAGTCCAGATGCTGCAGAAGCCGCGGTCACAGCGCTGAGAGGGGAGGAGCCGAAGGAAAGGAGGGGAGCGGCGGAAGCCGGAGCAGGGAGAGAAGAAGAAGCCGAAGCCAGAGCCCTGCTAGTTCCGAGCAAAAGGAGATAAGGAAAGGGTCCCAGCGGGATCCCAGCGAAGAGCGGAATAGAAGACGTGACACCCAGAGCCGTGGCGCAGACAGGTGCAGAGGAGAGAGCACGCACGGAGGGCGCTCCGGAGATGCGCTAAAGGGACGCGGGCACCCACGCGCGAGTGGGGAGAGAATAAACGCTGCGTGTGACAGTTAACCTGCAAATAAAAATCTCCACTTTCTTACTGAATACCTTTAGCCAGGGCTAAAGCATGTGCTGCCGTCTTTCTAATTAAAAAAAAAGCACTATTTTAACTTTTCATCTCTGTAAACTGTTATTTCAGGTAACTGGTAACTGTTTCTTGTGCCCTGTACCAGATTCTTAAGAATGCATATAACTGTGACTTTTTTTGTTGTTCAAAGAATGACAGTACATTGAATGGTTATAATTTGATTTTTTCCTTTTGTCCACTCAAATTTGTTACTACTTTTAAGATTTGGATTTGCTTGAAGCAATATGTAATGGTTGAAGTTCCTTAGTGTAAATTAAACTGGACTTCCATCAATATTCCTTTGCAACTTTTAAATTGTTCAGATGTGTTGTTCTGCAGAGCAAGCTGTTTCCATTTGGCTGTCCTGTCCCGTGAGTCTTCTGTGCTGTCATACAAATACCTCAAACCACTCAAATGTATTTATTGTCTTAACGGATCTGGAGATCAGAATTCTCTCAGGTCTCACTAGGCTCAAATCAAGGGGTCATCAGCCTTGTGTTCCTTCTGGAGGCTTGAAGGAAAAATCTGTTCAGTTGTGTATTTCAGCTTCCAGCATTCCTTGGCTTCTCTGCCTCATTTTCAAAAATAACAAAGGGCAGTCAAGTCCTCACATCTAATCAGACACTGATGTTCTGCATCCTACTTTTTAAGAACCCTTGTGATCATAGTGGGTCCACTTGATCCAGAATAATCTCCCTGTGTTAAGACCAGCTGATTAACAACCTTAATTCTGCCTGCAACCTTAATTCTCCTTTTCCATGTAAATCGAAACCACATCCCATTTACGTCCATATTCACCAGTTCCAGGGGGCGGGACGTGTACCTCAGAAGGGACCATTCTGCCTACCATCCATAGCCTTTCTAGCATTGGCACACAAGTATTCTAAGATTTTACCTCAAGATTCCGCATTTATGTAATTCACAAATGAGACTATGCAAACTGTTTTGATGTATTTATAAGGAATATCTTTCTGTGTGTTTAAACAGATACAGTAAAGGGAAAAGTAAAAAAAAATTAACGCAGACTATAAGATGCAATTCCAAAAAACATTGCACAACATGGACACCTGTTATTAGCATTCTGCTTTTTAAAAAAACATCTGTTAGGGCCAGGGATATAGCTCAGCAGCACAGTGCCTGCCTGGCAAGCACAGGGTCCTGAGTTTGATTCCCAGTACCAAGGAAAAAAATATCTTAAATATAAAACAGATGGTTTTGATAGTCAGCAGTCACAATTTCTTAAAAGTGCTTTAAGAAAGTTTGCAATAGAGGTTAAAACCATTCCACATAGTCTAAAATGTCTTTGTCCTGCTTAAGTATGAACACAAAACAAAACCCTTATAATTTTTAAGGAAGTATAAAATGAAAGGTATAAACCCTTTCTCTGGGAGCTGGAATAGTGCTTTAAATCCCTCCTCCATATTCTTCAGTAACTTGCAGTGCACCTCTAAGATCCCACTGCTGCTTCACTTAAAGAGCATTCATTTGAAATTGATAAAGACTACCAATTTACACCTTAAGTTCATCAGTGTTGCAGTAATTATTTTCTACCTTATGCCTTTTTAGACTTTATAATTTTTATAATGCCAAAACCTATGCAATACTCACTTCCTTAAAAAGGATTTCTGAACCAGCATTCATGAAGAGAAATGCTGAAATGCATCCTGTAATTAAGAATGAATTAAAGACACTACTTCACATTTTGACTTTCAGAAAAGTGTGGTCCACTTCTTAGCTTTATGAGTAACTGTTCGAATTTTTTCAATCTCCGATTTAATCCTTAGAAGCGCTTCAGCCCTAAAATTGTTACCCATCCAATTCCGAGGAAAATTCTCATGTGTTAACGGAAAATGCTGGTTTGTAGTTGGAATCCAGCCTTGGTCACCCAGTGGTGCTGGACAACCCCAGTGGGTAGCATTCTGCTTTCATAAACTTGGAACTAGAAGGGACACATTTTCACAATCATAACAAATAGCTTTGAAGGTTCTCATGTTTTGTATACAACAAGGATACTGGAAAAGAACGATTTAAAAAATATTAGGCATTTAATTCTGTTCAGGGCTTGTGAAATGTAGACTCATACTGTGATTTATAATAAAGAATGTCTAGTATGTGTAGAAATTCTAAGTACAGAAAGCTGAAGAATTCTTGTCTGATGGGTGACTGAACAAAAGTCCTCAACAGTGACTTTTAGGTTTAAGAAAACTAATCTTAAATCTAAAATTTGGCATTCTTATCCGTAATAATGAGGTCCTTTTAAACGTATACCTAGACATTTCTTATTTGTCCGTGAGCCTGGAACTGCACTAAGACGGGTAGGACACATTTTGGGGAGCCCCCACCCCACCCCCACCATATCCCTTTGCTCCTGTAGTATTTAACACACACTAGCAAATTAATTCCTGTAGGAGGTGCTGTCGATTTACAAATGACCAGGAAAGCTTAGGTTGCTAGGTTAGGACTTGTTTATCTGACTACTTTTCTACTTTATCTGTCAGAATTTCTTTTTAATAAAAACCAAATTAGCCAGAGGTTGCTGCAGCATAGGAGAAGATCCGCTTACCTTGCAATGCAAAATGAATCTTAACTGAATCGTATGGCTGCAGTCTGAAGAAAACATCTACATGGTTTGTGGAGACCTTCCCGGCCGATCTTCCGTGTTCCCCGCTGGCTCATGGTGCATCAGATGTTTCCGCTGCTGGGGGCAGGCGTTCCTCAGTTTTAACCATGGACCATCTAGTATGCTTTAGACTTGTAAGTCGAGAATTTAAAATCCACGGGGGCCATTTCACTCTTTCTTACCTGAGCGGTAAGGCCAAGATGCCTTACCGAGACCCATCTTCTACACCCAGTGATGAAGACCAGGAAGAAAAGCTGCGTTTTTAGCTTCGAGAGCTGAAGTATATTTTTGTAAAATCTTGTTTAGGTTTGCAAAAAAGAAAATTTTTGCTATAGTTACCACTTCTTGCGAAGAGATAAAGACGTGCAAAAACGGCAGGCCTTGCAGGCGTTTTCAGATGGAAAAGGAAAACGGCTTTTAAAAAGTGGCGAGAAACAAGACTGGGGGAACTCAGGTTTGGGAAACCCGACAGCAGCAGAGCTCTGCCCACCGGAGGCTCCTGAAATCAGGGCCCACAGAAGGGAAAGGAAGCGGAGGGCTCCACACCACCTTCCCCGTGTCTTCCCTTCGGGCCACACAGCTAAAAGCACGCCACAGTCCCCAGCAGCTAACAGCAAATATGGAGAGGGGTGCGAGAAGAAATCTGAAGAGCTACTAGGATAGAGAAAAATGCGTTCTTCAGACGAACTGCGCCTTCCCCCGCTCGGTGACACGGAAACCTCAGTCTCCAGCTCCAAGGGCTTCCCGAGGGGGTGGGCCGAAGGGACCAGGACGCCCGTGGCATCGAGAGCTGGGCTGTCCAGACGTCGCCCTAAACTCAAAGGAAGCACGGAGAAGCCTGGGGGACACGTTCGCCCCGAGTCCCAGGCTGGGGTCGCCCCTTCCCATCCCAGTGGCGAGAGGCGACGCCAATCCCTTCGTTCGCTGGTGCTGGCCTTCGGGACGCGCGTCTGGCAGCCCCGCGGCCACGCCACACTCAGACTTGAGAGGCTGCAGTTACGGGCGCGACCCTTCCTGGAAGAAGCCGCTTGACTGCCTCCCCACAGGTGCAACAGGAGGCGCTCAGGGTTAGCTCTCCTGCTCGGTCCCCGTCCCTTCGCCCCCGCGGTGGCCCAAAACCAGCCAGGAGAAGGTCCCAGGCCGAAGCGGAGGCTGCGGGGCGGGAGGCTGCGCCCGGGGCGCTGCGCGGGCCTCGCCTCCCTCCGGCCGAGCTGGCGGGGCCGCGGCGCGGTTCCCCCGCGCAGGTCCGAGGGCGGACTCGCCGGGAGCAGTTAGGGAGGAGAGCGAATTGTTCTGCTCGCTCGGGTTCCACAGGTGAACACAGCGCTTTCTGAAGCCAGTGCGAATCTCTCGCTCCTGGGCCAAAAATAAAAACGTCGGCTCTCATCAGCAGAGGGACTGGGAAGTCACACCCCATCACTTTGAGGTTCTTTTATAAATGAGTCACCCCGAAATGGAAAGGTGCCTGCAGAACGTTGCAAAACCCCCAGTATGAACCCCCAAAGGAAAGTGCAAAGATCTTTGGGAAATTCTGAAAACTCAAGTGCTGAGCCTTCCCCGGTCTTCCAAGAACCTGCCCTGGAGAGATGCCTCTCCACGGACATTGTAAAACCTTCCCCTTAACTGGCGTTGTAAACACACCATATATATTTATATCAATAATATATGGGGAGGCATGTCTGTATTTACCTCATACATATTTCTGTAAACTCCCCTGTCTGGAAAGGGTTGGGGATAAATAACACTGAACGGTTAAAATTATAGAGAAGGGATAATAACTGATTACTAATTTGAAAGTAAATAAACAGGTGACTTTTTCAGATCAAATTCCTCCTTGGATCGTTACAATAAATATCTCTGAAGGAAGCTCTCTATTTATGTTGTCATTGATTAATTCTTCACTACCTCATTTGATTTCGATTTAGAACGATTTGATTCTAATTTAATTAGCATGTAATTTGGATGTACATAATTACTGTAATTATGACATTCAGGTAAGGCAGCTTTAGGCTGAAAGGCAATTTCAAATTTTCTAGCAACCTACTTTGTACTGGGAAATGGACAAGGACTTTGCGCCCTGCTATCCAAGTAGTAATTAGCACATCTTTGAAATAGGCAGTGCGGCGGGGTTTGTATTAAAACAGCAAATACAAACCCAGCCGAGTACCCGCTGCAAAGGTGGCTGCGAGTTCCCGGAGAGCGCTGCGTTTCTGCGGCCCGAGTTCGGGGAGCCCCGAGCCCGGCGCCTCGGCCCAGCTCTGGCTGCTGCGGGCGAAGGCGCCTCCGCCGCCTCGGGCGCGCGCGGGGTGGAAGGGTGCCGGTTTCCGAGTTAAACCGGATCGAAGCGCGGGGTCGGCAGAGGAAGTCCCGGCGCGAGGGCAGAGGCCGCGGGCGGGGGTGGGCTGGCCTGGGAGGAGAAGGGGCGGCGGCGGGGAGGGCGAGGCACCGAGGGGAGAAGATTGGCCAACGCCTCCGACTGTTATCTGATCTTAGATTTGGGTTTCAAAGAGGAAAGGCGAAGACAAAAGGGGTCGGTCCTCCGGGTCCGCCACCCCCGCGCCCGACGCGGGCCGAGGGGTTCGAACGGAGGCGGCAGAGGGCGGCTCCAGCCTCCCCGAGGCCCGGCTGCCTACGCCGCGCGCGTCCCCAGCGTCCCTTCCCGTGCAGGGGTCCGCGGGAGCGCGGGGCAGCCCCGGCTTTTCGGGGGGGTCGGCCTGGTCCGGAGGTCCCGGAAAGCCTACGCCGCCCTCGATCCGGGGTCGTCGGGCGAAGATCGCGGGGAGCTGCGCCCGCTGCTGGGTCCCATGCCCGGGTCCACGTCGCCGTCAGCAGAGCTCGGCGTGCTGGTCCCGGAGTTGGAAGACCCTGGAGCTGCTTCGAAAAGGATGTTAAAAGCAACAATGCTAAGACCAAGGCCAAGCGGGGCGTTATATTGTTGTTTGTTTAGCTTAGAGTTTTCAGTTAGCACGTTCCAGAAACAACCTCCTCCCCTGGGAGACACCGTTAAGCGATACCCCCTCAATAGCAGGGCTCTTTCCCAGCCGAACACTAAACCTTGCTTTTCTCTGCTTGATCTGCTGATTTGCAGCTTGAGGCCCACGCCGGTCTCCGCGCGCCAACTGCAGAGCACAGGGCGCACAACGCGGCCCTCCCGTCTCCGGGCTCTAGATGGCGCCAGCGAGCTGCATTCGCCTCGCTCCTCTTATGGGAATCAAGAGCTACTGTCAAACATAAAGGCAAATCAGAGTTTTCAGTTTTTTTAATGTGTTAAGAATGTTATTCCTTAAGAAAATTTGTAGCTAAATTATTCTCACTTAAAATAAACACTTAGTATACCAATTACACAAATGGGCGGGATTTATGTGAGATTTACTTCATCTGCATTTTTGTAGGAGAAGAGAGCCTTGGTGAATACAGATAATAGATGCAAATAGGATTAGAGTTAAAACAAATAAAGTTTCCATCTGAATAAAAAGAAATTCAATTTTACACGACTTGTAACGACTCGATGGAATGTCCAGACACGCTGTTCAGGTGCACAATCTAATCTCGACAAAATGATGTTTCCCTTCCTTGAAGGGAAAAAAAATCTTTTCCTCTTTCCTTGGATCCGATTCTTGGGGGGGCGGCAGCGTCAGGAAAGAAAGCACCAAGGGAGGGTGTGGGCTGGGGCTGCTAGGCGCAGGCCGAGGGGAACTTGGTCTTCGCTCCTCTATTGCTAGGAAGCTGCGGATCAGGAAACCTGGAGAAACCCGCTGAAACGAAATTGCACCCACCCCGGCTGGGGCGAGCGTGGGGACCCTGGGTGCAGACCTGGCCGCTCCCCGACCTTCAGCCGCTGCCCTCCCTGCGCCCGGCGCCCCCGGCGCGGCCTCGGCTCCCCCGGCCCCGGAGCCACACAACCCCAGGCCACACGGCTGGTGGTGACCCTGGACTGGCGCGTCCCCACCCCAGCTGGGGACCCAGCGGGTGTCCTCTCCTCCCGCTCACGCTGTGTCGATCTGCTCGGCGCAGCCGGTGCCACCCGCTTTGGTCAAGGCTGCCGGAGCCCCAAGCGCTGGGCGAGGGCCAGAGAGGCCGAGCTCTGTCTGCCCCTCCGCGCCCCCAGCTCCAGGCTCCGCGCTCGCTCGCCGATCTCCCCGCTGGACGCTCGGGCCCGGCCGCCGCGCGCTGTCCTCGGAGCCGCGGTGATGGACGTGGGCTGACCTGCGGGGCAGAGGCAGCGCGCACCGGCCTTGATCACTGGCCTGCGCAGCTGAACCGCGAGGCCAGCGGGACCTGCACGGCCAGGCCCTTTGATCTGCTTTTATTATCAACCAGAAACAAAGCAGACGGACCGGGCCCGACGCCCCGGCGCCCTCGGTCCTCAGGAGCCCTCGCCACACCTCAGCTCCGAGCCGCCAGGCCGCAGCCCCCGAGCGCGTCGGGCACACACTGGGCCTGCTGCTGAGACCCGCAGAGCAGACGACCCCCGCCGGCTTCCTCCCAAGACCAGACTGAATCCCTAAGGCGCGTGGGGGGCGGAGGCGGGGAAGGCCGGGTTAGGGACGCTTGGAGCCGGGAGAGCAAAGGGCCAAAGGGAGGAAAGCTCAGGAAGAGGGGCCGGGCAGTGGAGGCTGCGCGGAGGCAAGCAGTGCGAAGAAGCCGCTGAACCCTGGCTGCAAGAGCCCGGCTGGGACCTTTCTTCTGTTTCATCGCTACTTTGCTACTTGGTTTTCAGAGCAGAATTTTCTTGACTGTTAGTAACAATGATTTACTTTTCCGTTCTTTCCTAAGAATCGAAGTCTTCATTCAAGTTTCCAAGAACAGTAATCAGGGGGAAAAAAATGTCTGTTGGTACCGACTTCGCTTGTATTTCCTAGGGGAGGCCTTTCAGAAATATTTTAATTCTGTAAATATGTACTTTATTTTCCAAATTAACGTTTTTCTCTAATTGTGAAATTGTCTTTTACCAATTTTCTTTTTCGTCTCTCCTTTCTCTTTTAAAACGAGGCTGTTAGTTGGTGGTCAGAAGACAAAGAGTGAAAATAATTTTCATTTCAATAATTGCCTTCTGGTCAATTTAACTGTGCCTTATTTTGAAAGAGACTGTCTAAATGAGATTCCTGTCCCAAATGTGTTCCCAGGCCTGGGCCCAGCCTTTAATTATTCCTGAGTTTTTTTCTTCAGAATAAGACGCCGCGCTGAGTAATCACAAAGAAGTCAGAGAGCATCCTTGAACCTTTTCAGAAGCAGCGCCACTGATATTCAAATAACCTGCGAGGGCCATTTGACGGCGCGGGGACCTAGGCATTTCCAATTCACTATTTGCATAGATCAGCCGTCTTTGAAAAGGAAAGGAGCAGTTGTCTTCCATAACATTAAAAAGCCTAGTTATCAAATCAAGTGCTTAGTTTGGGGGCTTTTAAAACGCTTACATTTTATCTCAGGTTGCCCTTTACCGTTTGACATGCAAATTTGGTGCAGTTAATTTAGACAATTAAAAAGATCTTCAAGGGAGCTTTGTCACAGAGAATATTTGGAGTTTTCCCCGTGGACCAGCTGAGATAAAGTTGGCCAGAACAAATGATGTCTAGGAGATTAATTAGATATTTGATAAGACATGAATCCCTAATAAGGGAATACAAGGCACCGGGGGCTGCTGCGTGCTCTAAGTCAAAATTAATAACATTTAACAAGATTTTCATTTAGGCATGAAATGTCTTTTCCGGAGTATTGACTCTAGCGATTTATTCCCCTGAGATGCCTCCCAGCGCAGAGGTCTTGGGAGCTAAAAGACTTCTTTCCAAAAAGCTTTTTCACAGATTGTTTTTAAACCACTTTTTAAAAACAAACAAACCCACCAAAGTTTTCTCTGACCCCTTCGGGAGGTGTAAGCACTTCCCCAGTGAAAGCTGCCGAAGACCTTTCCTTAAGTGATCTCAAATGTCACCTTTGGAGAGCCCTCCCATTAAATAATACAACTACACATTCTTATAACCCAATTTAATTTACGCTGTTGATATACAAATAAATAATTTTGGCTTCTCAAAAACGTATATGTATTATGGCTTTTATAACCCATATAAACTTTACATTACCTACAACTAACATTAAGGGAACTGTTTCCCAACCAAAAAGAAAAAAAAAATCGACCCACGTAAAGGTTACTGAGGGGAAAACAGGATTTTAAAAAAGGGGGAGGTGTATTGTGCAGAGTCCTTTAATAATACCAAAATGAAAATATGATGTCAAGATTTTCTTCATACAGATAAACGCGTTTAATTTCTTTAGATGACCTTAACTTACGTGTTTGAGTGAAACGATAACTCAACATTTTAAATATCTTTTACATATATACTGACTTTCACAAAGTGCATCAGAAAATTTAAAAAAAAAACTTCCTGAATTTCAGGAATTCACCAAAAAAACACCTCTATTCGAATGAACATTTACAAGAAAATAAAAGCGAACACAATCTTTTGAACCCTATTTATACAGATGAAATACAGAGAAACTGTCACTAGACTTCCAGTTTAATTTCTCACCTTAAGCCTTTTTGATGCTTCCTTTTTAGGAAAAAAAGTCTCATTGTAAGTAGGTATCAAGCAGAACTTGGAGCATTTTATATATAATATAATCCACACAAAGGGTCTGTTTTATATAGGTCCCGTGTTTTCAAATGTTCTGACAGTCCTTTGCTGGGTGGTGGCTAGCTTTTTTGAGAAAAAGACATAAGTGTAGAGGAGGTGGGGGTCTTGGGGAGGAGGGCGCGTTTCTGTGTATTGCTCTTTGCTTGACAAGTTTGTGCGAGTCGTGTGCGCGCGCGCGAGTGCGGGTGTGCGGGGTGTGCGTGCGTGTGTGTGTGTGTGTGTGTGTGTGTGTGTGTGTGTTCATGTGCATGTCTGCGGGTGCAGTTTTCGAAGATGTTTGTGGCGCGGGACGGTTCGCTTTTGTTTCTGGACCACGCGTTGGATCCTCCTCCTGGTGCGGACTGCGGAGGGAGCTCCCGGCGCTGCGGGCGAGCAGCGGCCTTGCACCCAGTCGGGGCCTGGGGGCGCCGCCGGCCCCGCCCTCCCGCCGCCAGACGCTCGCTTGCAGCCTCGGTCCGCTCCCCGCGTCCCCGCTCGCTCGCGCCTCTCTTCGGCCTTAGGAGTCGTTGGGGCCGCTTGCTGCCTCCTTCCCTCCTGCCGAAGCCGCCGCCACTGCCGCTGCCGCCGCCGCCGCCGCAGCCGCTGCCGCCGCCCGGGCGGCGCTGACGCCGGAGTCGTGCAGGATGAGGTC
This sequence comes from Dinomys branickii, assembly GCA_004027595.1. Lineage (NCBI taxonomy): Eukaryota > Metazoa > Chordata > Mammalia > Rodentia > Dinomyidae > Dinomys > Dinomys branickii. The sequence continues at coordinate 27,427 of PVLD010017285.1, read as the reverse complement.
GGGGGACTCGGAGCGGGGCGTCTCCAGGTTGCTGGCGTCCGTGTCACTGTCGCTCCCCTTTTTGCCCCCGCCGCCCCCGTTGTGCGTCTTAATATGTTTGCTCAGGTGGTCGCTGCGCATGAAGCGCTTGTTGCACACGGGGCAGGCGAAGCGCTTCTCTCCGGTGTGAGTCCGCAGGTGCCGCTGCAGCTCGTCCGAGCGCGTGAAGCGCTTGCCGCAGAAGAGCCAGTTGCACACGAAGGGCCGCTCGCCCGTGTGCCAGCGCAGGTGCGCCTTCAGGTGCGACGTCTTGCCGTACACCTTGCCGCAGCCCGGGATGTGACAGCTGTGCAGGCCCTTGCGCCGCAGGCTCGCCCCGGCCGGGCCCAGCCGCTCGGCCTCCTGGCAGTTGGGGCAGTCGCAGGTGGCGCGGCCCGAGTAGCGGCGGGCGGAGCGCGCCGAGCTCCCCCCGGCGGCGGCGGCCGCGGCGCCCGAGATCATGGCGCTGGCGGCGGCCGCGGCCACCGCAGCGCTGGAGTCCGAGTAGGAGGGCAGCACCGGCTTGAAGCCGTCCTGGGCCAGCAGGTGCTGGCTGGTGGAAAGCAGGTGCGAGGCGGCGGCCGCCGAGGAGCCGAGGCCGGTGGAACTGAAGGCCGAGTGCGTGAGCGAGCTGAAGTCGGGGTTGTAGGTGCCCAGCTGCGAGTGCAGCGAGGCCTGGGGGGCGCCCGAGTGCAGCGAGCTCTGCAGCCCCCCAGCGGGGTTCTGCACCTCCAGCCACGAGCCCGGGCTGCTGTGCACGTCCCACCACGACGACGCCGCGCCGTTGGTCACCTCGCCTGCCGCCAGCGTGGAATGGAAGCCCGACTTGTACCACGACTCGTACGGGTGCGCCATGCCCACCCGCGGGTACAAGCCGTCGGCCGCAGTCGTGTGCACCTTGGAGATGAAGGCCGACTGGCCGCCCGCCTCCTGCGGGGACACCCCGGCCGCCGCCGCCGCCGCCGCCGCCGAGTTGGAGAAGAGGCCGCCGTAGTCGCTGCTGAAGGCGGACGACGTGGGCGACGTGGATGCCAGGCAGAAGGCGCTGTTGGCTGCGCCCGACCCCCCAGCCAGGCCGCCCGAGCCGCGGCCGCCCGTGGCCACCGCGAAGCCCGAGAGGCTGGAGCCGAGGTTGCAGCTGGACGAGGAGCGCTTCCAGGGATGGAAACCGCCCTTGGCGAAGGCGCTCGACTCCGGGAGCGTCGTCAGCGGGCTGGTGTTGCCGATCTTGTTGCAGGTCGCCGCCAGCATGGCCAACGGGGTCGTTCCGAAACGCGGCTCTTCCTAGAGTGGGTGGGGTGAGGGAGGAACGAGGAGGAGGAAGAGGAGGATAGCAGGAAGAAGGGGGAACACAAAGTGCACCCGTGAGCAGCCCTGTCCCCACCCGGCTGATCCAGGGGGCCAGGGCTCCTCGCTCGGCTGGCGCCTCCTCCCCACGCGCGCGCAAAGGATGCACCGCAGCGCACCGGGCAGGGGCAGCCGCAAGGCGATGGTCCGGGCGCTGGAAAGTTGCTTTGGGGGAGGCTACGAATCAAGGATGCCTCGGTTTCCTCAGCCTTGGTCGTTGGAACCTCTGCCTAGAATCGGACTGGGTTCATCACCATCAGCCCGCTCCTCTCTCCCGGCCCCCCGGTCGCCCTTCCGGGTGCAGCATGAAGGTAAACACAGACAGCAAGTACCGGGCGAGAGCAGAGGGAGCCGAACAGCGGCCCAGCAATACGCGGGGAACACGCCGAACTTGGAACGCTCCTCCCAAGGGTGGCTACGATTTGACTATTTTTTAATAGGAAACGATTATTTTAATATTTACACACACGCCGATTACAAAAACAATAATCCGAGGATAAGTGGCCCAGCGACAGCTTTCAAAGTCACGGGCAACTCGGGTGCTGCGGATATGTAAATGCATATTCCAGGGCTGCAAGGACTCCGAAGCGGGAAGACAGTTTTCTGCAAACACCACTGTCGCCTAAGCGCAACGATTCCCAAAGTAGGGGGGATGGGGCATAAATAGCGAGGGATGGGGATCCTCTGGCTTTTCTTTAAAACCAAATAAAAAGAACTTAAGAAATCCTTTTCTTACAAGGGCATCTCCTGGGTTCCAATCACTTGGAAAGAATCTGTCCCGGAAATAGGGAAAGTGCTGAAAGAAGCTGAAGCTGCAGTCCTGCAGAAACAGTTTCTTGCAAGCCGCGGACCATGAGAAGCCATAACGAAAAAAATAACTCTGGTTAAAACTGACAAATGCGTTGCTGCGCTTATGACTTACCCCGAGTATAGACGTGGCCATAGCAGGTCTCTGGGATGCGCGGCGGGGCCGGGAGCGGAGCTGAGCCTGGCGGCTGCTCGGAAACACTGCTGGGTCCCGCGCGGCTCCCGCGTCCCCGCGCTCGCGCCGAGCGGACTCCGGGCTCCCGCCGGCTAAACTCAGCCTAAGTGCGAGGAGCACCCGCTTTGAAGTGCCGCTGGCTTCGCCTCTCGCCCAATGAGGGCGCAGGCAGAGCAGACGGGAGCTGCCATGCAGCCAATCAGACGCGCCGAGGAGCCGGAGCCCGGGCTCCCCGCGCGTGCCACTCAAGTCTGCGGACGAAGGCGGGGGGGGGGCGGGGTGCGTAGGGGGCTCGGGCTGGGGACGGCAGAAATTACAGCGCAATTAAACATTTACACACCCTCACCAAGCCAGGTTTTAAGTATTGAGACTGAACCACAAGCCCCCCCCCCAGCCACCCCAAGACGTTGCAAGTTGGGGTTGACAGTGCGACTCCATTCCCTACTTGTGAGAAAGGAGGGGCGGGGCGCGGAGGCGGAGGACCCCGCGGAGAGGGAAGTGTCAGCGCCCACTTTATGTCCAGGCGCTCGCCCCGCAGCACAACTTCAGCTGGTATTCATCGTTCTTGCTTGTGGTTTTACCTTTGTCGCTGGTCCTCTACCCTGTTCCTTATTTCCGCCACACCCCCCACCAAACGCGTCGAGGAGGGGGCGGGGAGGGACAGCTCTTCAGAGAGGGGGAGAAATGGGCCTCTCCACTCAGATCCGCACCCAGACCTGTTGGGAGGCCTGGAGCCTGCAGCATCTGGCCGTCCCCTCCAGCAGTCTAAGTGACTTCCTAATTGTCGATCTGGCCTCTGACCCAAGAGGTAATACAAGTGCCACTCACGCCAGAAGCTTCTGGTGGTAATTGAGGGCACCCTTTGTACGGTTTCGCCAGCGCCTAGCTACCAGGTTAACCCAGTTGTCAAATACGACTAAACAGTGGGACGTGCTGATTATCTGCCAGCTTTTGCTGGGGGGTGGCTTGGGGGTGGGAAGCATCAGCCACACAACACGCTGCACGAAGCCGCTTATTTTCACATTGTAGCAACTTTGGAAACAGAGACCCGCGCGAGCGGCGTCCGCCCCCACAGCCACCTCCGCTGAAGCAGCAGCTGACTGGGCTGTTTGTTTAACCCGGCGACGATTTGCATGTCGCGTTCAGCCTGGAGTCGAGTTTTCTTGCTCGGTTTCCACCCATCTCCACTCCAGACCCTGGAGGAGCTCGATGAAGCTCCAACAAGGCCTAAGGGCTGGTGCGGCGCGAGGGCGCGGTGTCAAGGGGCTCAGCCTGGGCGCCTGGTCCTCGCAGCCTTCATCGGCGATGCCGAGGACCAGGCCACACGTGGGCGCCTTCAAGCGGTGCAGCTGGAACCATCCGAGTCCTCCCCAGATCGGGGCGCGAAAAGAGCTTGTCCTCGCGCGCACACACAAGGACGCTGGCTGCTTCTCTCCGCACACGCGGAGCTGTTGGCTTCCCTTCTCTCCGGGTCCCACTCTCTTTCTTCTCCAGGGTAGCCGGAGGCTGCGTTTGAACTCGAAACACCAGAGCCCTCGGGCAGACTGGGTACTGGTTTTCCTGTAGCACATTCCCCTCCAAACCCACATCCTGCTCTTCAAAAACAAATGAACCAGCAACCCCAAATGCTAGGGTGCAAAAAGACAAGTTGTCACGGAGGGGGAGCAAAGGAGGAGGACGTGGAACGATGTTACCAGTATTTTCTCTCCTCTTTTGTAAGATTTCTTGACCCAAAAGTGCGACCAAACGTAGCTCTTCTCTCGGCCCAAAGATGGAGCCTGCGTGCATCCAGGCGCACTTCGTGGGTGGGGAGGACTGTGTGGGTCGCTTTTCGTTAGAATATTGCTCAGAATACTTTCTTTTTTTCTTTTCTTTTTTCTTTTTCTTTTTTTAATGTTTTAAGGTGGCACCAAGGAAAGCACCAAGGAAATCATGGCAGAAAAGAGCGAGAAGAACCTGGTTGCTGTGAAAGAGACGCTGCACCCTGGGGGTCGGGGGTGGAATCGGAGAGGGAGTGTGAGAAATTCCTGGCGGACGTGGGGTGGAGGGAAGAGGGGAAATAAGGCCGCCTGGAACAGCCAGAAAGCCCGGCAGGGGGATCCGGGAGTCTTTCCCAACAGGTGACTTCTGCCCTGGAAGGGGTGCCTGGTCCTCGGCTTCCTGTAGCGTCTCCGCGTCGATTTACTAATAGAGGGATTGTTAAGTGGCAGCGAGGCGTTTCTGACTCACCCCGAGTAGCCCGCGGAGGAGAAGCGCCAAGGTTTTCCCCGTCCTCCTCCTCCCCCACCCACTGCACACCCTCTACTAAAGGAAACCTGACAAAGTCATAAATAAGACGACCTGAAAAGCCACTTAGCACTGGTGACATTTTCAAGCCAACCATTTAAAACAGTTCTCGCAGGCACCTCCGGCTCCAGGCGCCCAGCTTGCCTCCCTCTCCTCCACACCTCCTCCTCCTCCCCTTCTCTCCCCTCCCCCTCCCGCCGTTTTCCACGTAATTCCAGCTGTCAGACTGTGGACGTGGGCATTCAGATATTCCTTTAGGCACACGCGTCCGCAGCATCACAATAAAAGTTGGGGTAATCTTCCAAACGAACGTAGGCAAACGCCCAGGCCAGTTCAACTCTGAGGTGGGGCCCCAAGGAAATCTTTCCAGAGGAAGTCCAGTTTTTTCTCATCTGACAGATTTTTTTTCATCCCCTAAAAAATCTAGTTTTTAAACAAAGATCAATGTGTTATGCTAAAGTGTTGAGCTGACTGTTAAAACATTTGGGCAAATAATGACACTGTAACAAAGGCCTGGTTTGGAGTGAATCATCACCCTTTTAAAAGTTAAAGCAATTTTCAGGAGAATAGCTTTCAGCAAACGCTTTACATTATTCAAAACGGCCAAATAATGCTCTATTATAGCGCCTGAATGCTGCCAGTCAGCCCCTAAGTGCAATTTGTGCAAAGGCCCCGGTGCCTTATCTCCACTTCTTTATGAAGAGGTGAATATAAAACAATTTCTTCCAAACCCAGACAGAGAGCACGAAAATTGCTTCCCTTTCTGCAATCAGGGCAATTTAACTGGAGTGCAATTAGCACTATTAAATGTCGATTCTGCATAAACAAATCTGACTGAGCAGAGAAAGTGGGGTGAGAACCTCATATACACTGAAACTGATTTTTTAAAATTATGTATCCGGGTCCTTTACAATTGATCTGTGACGTTTTCATCTTGGAATATATTTACATTGCAAATACACTATGGTTAAATCAACATAATTTTTTGCAAAAAAATTCAATATGAACCCTAATAAAGAAGAATAGGGTAGTTAAAGAGAAGAGTTCACTTCTTTTGAACAAATACTGTTTCTCCCATCTTGCCTCTTCCCGAGAGAGCTTTGATCTGAGCAACTGCTCAAGTTGATGTGTTTTAGAAGGCAAAGCCGGGGAAACAATTCTGTCATTAGTGCTGATTGGAGGGACTGGTGCTCCTATGCCGCAGATAAGATGCTTTTTTTTCCTGATTTACCGAGGATTGTGACCAGGAAGACCAATTATTTCCTGAACTCCTCGATATTGTAGCTGGGTAAATAGTAGGTGGCTGCCCAGGTTCCTGGAAGCTTTAGCCAGGTGCAGGGTTTCACAGCAGACGGATGACACCTCGGTGGTGTGGGGTAGAGTTCGGGAGACTCCAGGACTCGGGTAGGAGGGGGAGCATTGAAAGAGGAGGAGCAAAAGGTGGTGGCTCGGATGGGGCTGGCTGTGGTGGAAGCTGGATCACCAGAACCAGGATGCCAGGCAGGAGTGGGAGTAAGAGGTATAGGAGCCCATAAAAAAAGCATTTATCTGACCTGTCCTCCTACCTGCCTTTATTTATTTATTTGCTAAGCCACAGAGCTCCCTTTTTGAATCATTTGAGCAATTAATTATGCTTTTCATTTGCATGATCCACACTAGAGCAGTGATTATCAGGTCAGCACGATGTGGGAGTTGGGGAGACACATTAATAGCTTGAATTAAAAAAGGAGAAAAAAAAAAGCTGCCCTTGGAGGCTCAGTGCCAGCCATGAGAAAGGGCGAAGGGAGCCCAAGACAGTCCACAGTGCCTGTTGAGTCTTGTGAATCTCTTCCACGGTCAGAGTTTGTCAGTGTGAGTGAAAATGAAATGCGGCCTTTGATTAGAAGGGAATCTTTTATAGTTAACATATATTTGTATCTTAAAAAGCACCAGCATCAAGATCAAATGGATCAAGAAAATTAATTGAAAATTGCAGAACTCTCCTACAATTTCAGTTAAGCTTTCATTTAATATTTGTTCTATAATGCCCTCCCTCATTTCAACCCAACCCTTGCAAATAAAAGAGCCAGAAGAACCAATGGGACTTTCATCTTTTTTTTTTTTTTCCTACCTCAGAGGTGTTACTGCTATTTAGAAGTTGTAGGAGATGCAGATCCTTCTTGCCTCTGTAAAGTCTGCTGGAGAAATCAAACACCTTAGTCTATTAAGTACAGTCCAAACGTTTGGTACACAACTAATTTTGTATTGATAGATGTAGCTTATCTGGGCCATATATTTTAAACTTGCCTTGATCTGTTTATCTGAACCAAAAATGCATTAACAATTAAAGAGAAGACTGGTGTGTCAAAGGAAGGAAGGTGACTGTAGACTGTGTGATGATTTTAATGACTGCAATTATTGGAAGATTATTCAACAAGCATCATAGATTTGTTTACTGCATTACTAGGAAACTATGGGGGGCCTATTGGGCTTGGGGTTGTACCTTCCTCTCTCCATCAACCACCAAGGAGGGATCCTAGACCTAAGCAAATGTGGCATTCAGTACTGGCTTTCTTCTTTTAAAGAGCATCTCTACCACAGTGATGCACTTTTTGTTATCTCAGCCAACTTTAATGGAACCATTCTTGGAGACATTAAAGGACCTTTTCCCATAAACCCTGAACTAATATCAAGAAAAGCCAAAGGCCAGGTGATTCCATTCTGGTCACTGGACATGTATTCCAGTCAGAGTATCAATTTCCTCAGTTTTACCTCTTCCTAGGCAGCTTTTGAGGAGGTTCCTAACTTTCAACTCTTTCCTCCTCCCTCTAGGTCTTGGAGAAGACACCACACTGCAAGGAGGTAGCAAGCACTGTTCCTCCAGGACTCTCGCCAAGAAAGTTTGGCTCTTCCTTCCATCCATCCTTCCTTCCTTCCTTCCTTCCTTCCTTCCTTCCTTCTTTCCTTCCTTTCTTCCTTCTTTCCTTCCTTCAACACATCCTTCCCTCCATATTATTTCTTTTTGACACTGTTAGAACTGAGTAAAGACTACAAGTTTGTGACTAGGGAATTTTTTTTTTAACTACAAATGTGAGACAGAACTAAGGAAAATTCCTTGTCTGGTATTAATTAAATGATCCTCAGTCCACAATAATCAATAAATTGCAGCTTGGGCTTTTTGTTTATCAATGAATTACTGGCTTGGAAGTGATATGTGAAAAAGGAGAGGATAGTAAATATCACATTACAATCCTTTCCTCCCTCCTCCACCCGAGGAAATGAGACAGGAGGAACTGGACCATCCTAGGGGTTGCTCTGGGTTCTGTAATGGCCCAGTTTCAAGCTCAAGGTGGACTTGGCCAACCCTGGGAACCTTTTCTCTTCAGACGTGAGCCTGCAGGCTTCTGCAAGTGGCAATTAGGAACCTATTACAAGACATTAGATTGATCAATGTACCTTAAACAATGCGAATGATTTATATGGCTGACTTATGTGTGGAAGAAAGCAAGCAGTGGGGGAGGACGGCTGCTTATCCTTTACGTCCGTGGCGCTGTGGTGGAGAAGAGCATCACCCAGCCTGTTCACAGTCTCAAAGCCGCCGGAGTGATTTATTTGCAAAAGTTTTCAAGCAAAGACACAGGTTCCCCGGCTCGTCCGGTGGGTGGCGAGATGCATGTTTTTCACCTTTCTTCGCTCTAAGGAAACCCGAGGACGACCCAGGCCTAAGCAGAGCTGCGGAGGGTCACGCAGACGGCACTTCCCTCGCAGAGGACCCCGCCAGCCGAGGTCCCAGCTGCCTCCCTGCCTGGCTCTGTCCCCGGAGGCCGGGACGTGCTTTACACATTTGTTTAGCGGTGTGCTGCAGAGCTGTGTGGCCTCCTCATTACCGCAGAAACACACAACCATTAGCCCTTGAAGTTTCTGGCGAGACTTGGGGAGGAGCAGCGCCCTGGCTCCGAGGGCGAGATGACGCGAGGTGAGGAGGGAGGGGACTCCGCAGAATGGAACTCCTCGCTGCCGGGGCCAGCTCCTCCAGCTAATCTGCGTGGCGAAGACAAAATTACCGCAGAGCCGAGCGATCAAAGCCGCCCCCGCCCTCGCGCCCCGCCCTCCTTCCCGGCCCAGAGTCTCTTTGCAGCAGACGCTCGTGGGTCTTCTCACCACGAGGAAACCCCTGCCGGACCCCTGCCAGCTCTTCCAGAGCCTGCAAGCAAGGGACGGGCGCACTTCCCCCGTCCCGGAGGAGGATTCCCTTTGTCTCACCTCCTCCTCCTCGGCGCCTCCAGCTCTGAAACACAGGAGGTGGCGATTACAGTGCACCCCCCAACCGTGCTCCTCTTCCGCCACCCTCCTCTCACTCCCCGGCCTCCTTCCTCTGGTCCCGAGATCCTCTTATCGCCCCATCCTTCTCCGGCTCCCGCTCTTAGACCCTGGGCAGGCGCTGTTGATTTCTTGGCCTTGTTTGGCGGGAAAGAGCTTCGTCCTGGCTTGTTCTTGGGCGTCTGGGACAAATCCTTTTGTTTGTGTCTAAATGTGGAATAGGAAGCATTCGGGCTGGTGATGGGGACAGAAGGGAGAGGGAACGAGTAGAGAAACGGTATGTGTCTTTACAGTCAGTATGCAATGGGAACCCAGCATCTGGAGACCCTTCCAGGTGGACCACGATTTCTCTCCAACGCAATTGCTCTCATCTGCCCTTTATTACCTAGATCCCACTTTGCTCACCTCCTCTCTGCGGTTGATTCCTTTCAATCCCTTCCTGCCTGGATCCCTCCTCCGGCCCTCAGTGCAGTGAGAAATGAGGAAGAAGGTGGCTTACAAGATCCCTCTCAAACACCCTGGGACATCCCCAGGAAGAGGCCTGTCCTGGGTCTTGTCCATGTTTCCCTGATTTCAGCTGCTCTAGAGCCCAACCCTAGCAAGCTGGCCGCACTGACCAGTGCCACATTCATGCTCTTTTGCAGTGCACCTGGACTCCTACAGCCTGACTCACTTGCTGGGAAGCTGAATGGAGGGCGTACGTGGGGCAGAGCGAGGCTCCACACGCTTTAGACACGTGCGCCTCCTCCTCGCTCCCTGCCCCGCTACCACAAGCAGAAGGCACACTGATCACACACACACTCACCGGGCACAGCCAGCAGCGTCCGTGCTCCTTCCCAGCCGGGGATCGCCAGGCGAGGCGGCTTTGAGGCAGGTGACATCGCCGCGGGGAGGCGGGCTCGGAGCTCCAGATGCCTCCCTGGGAGCGGGGGTGGGGGTGCTGCGCTCCCTCAAAACCAGCTGCGAGCCTCCCGGGCCGCGTGGCTGGGGCCGGGACCCGGCTGGGCCTCCCCTGGCCCCTGCCTAGCCTCCGCGCCGCTTCCCGCTGTCCCCAGCGCGCCCGCGGGTGGCCGCGGCCGCAGTCCCCGAGCGCCCCTGCGCGAGCCGCCTGCCGCTCTCCCGCACGCCTTCCAGAGGCTCCGCCACATCGGGGATGCGGTGCCCCTTACTTGTCAACCCATTCTTGTGATCAAGTGAACACTGCTAATCTCTACATGAATTGTTTGGGTAAATAGAGCCTGCGTTTAATCAATATGCAGGGCCTCAGCCCGCACAGCGCCAAGTAACTTAAGCCAACAGTGAAGATTTTAGTGTGTGCGTAATTACAGAGCACGCGGGGTCTTCGCTCCAGCCTAATTCCACATCTTTTCTCCGACCCGGGGAGCGGGAGGAAGGAACGGGAAGGAATCTCCACCCTCTGAGGGGTCGGGGATGGCACCTTCGGGGCAGGAAAAGAGCCTCTTGGCCAGGCGCCGCGCTCCCTTCCGAAGTGTGCCGCGGGCCCTGGTCCCGCGACCCGACTGGGGACCGCTGCGGACCTCGGAGCCGCGCGGCCCAGAGCTCCGCACCCCTCCCCGTTGCTCTGGACCCCTCCCCCAAAATCTGTCGCAGCGAGGAGGGGGGTTCTCCGCTCTGCGGGTCCCCGCCGGGCCGGAAGGCTGGAGGCGGGCCCCGGAGGCGGGGTGCCCAGGTTGCGCCGCCCGGGCCCCCCGCCGGGCTGCGGCTTCCTCCCGGCCTGCGCCGTGGGGCGGCTCCGCGCTTTGGAGTGGGGGCGGGGACCTCGGAGGCTGCCGCGCTTGGGCGCGCAGAGACCCAGTTACTGGAGCGTCCTCTTAAATAGCTATTGTTTCCTAATCAAGAAGACCTTCGCCCAACACGCGGGGCGGGATCGGGGTTCGCAGCAGGGGGTGGGCGGTGCGCTTCAGCTAGGTAGGGTCCGAGTGCTCGGGGATTGGCCTCGGAGTGAGGCTCCCTGGGCCTCGGTGGCGAAAGGGTTAGCTGGGAGCCTAACAGCAGAGAGCGGAGATAATCGGAACCCCCCTGACGCCCTGGAGTGGAGCCTAAGAGGCCGACCCTCAAGGGTGGGGCATTAACACTTTAGGCAACCTGGGCGGGGAAATTTCGGTTTCTAGTGGCTCTCAGTGCACTGCACTGCCGGGAACTTTTGATGCAACCAACCAGTAACTCTGGTTGTAACCAGACACCCGCCCTGCCTGTTACTGTCCTGCTTTAGATCAGCAGGAGTCTAAAGTTAACTCATCATTTGCAAGTTTAGGGTGTCAGCACCACCACTAAACTGAATTACAGCTGAACAGCTGAAACTTGAATGTAGTGTCCTCGGTCCTAGATGGTAGCTAGCTAGCTGTTTCTAATTTTTGGAATTGAACGGCTCATGTATACAGTATCTCTCCTTGCTTTCTTCTTCCTTTAAAAGTTGAATAGCGTTTGGAACAAGAGGGAAATTAAACACAAATGTCAGTGCAATCCCCAAAGCCTCTTCTTTCTGAGCCTCCTTTCTCTGTCGGCCCCAAGCCTGTGACAGTCTTGATCAGATATGCAGATCTTTTACAGTTTTTGGTAGCAAAATCCACCGGGACTGACTCTCAGTCCCAGGCCAAATGACTTTCGAGGGGGAATGTGGACCCAGACTCTCTGGGTGATAGTTGTTTCTGGGCTAGGACAAGGAAAGGGAAGGTTAAGAGAACTGATAGCCAGGGCTCCGGGGATCTCAGGCACTAGGTGTGAGGAAAGGTCATCACTTACTGCTTTGATTTTGGGACAGGCCTCAAAACTTGTCAGTGTCCTCCTCTCTAAAATTAAGCTAGTAATTTTGACTTTGAAGCATTGTTATGGGAGTTAGATAAAACTACAAAGAGAATTCCCAGCAATGTGTTCAATACTTCTTAATAGTTAAACTAAAAAAGTTCTTGTCTTCCATTCCCCACTGAAATAAGCATTCCTAGCCAACACACTGTGAAACAAAGTCAACATCCCTCTAGGGGAGAATGGGGGGGCCCTAGCCCAGAATCAGGCTGGGTTAAGCGGGAGAGCAATGACAGTCATTGACTGCCTGATTTGCAAGGAGTAGGGTTAGTTGGCTGGTCTGGTTTCCATAGTTATGCAGGTGGGAAAGAGGAGGCCTTAGCCAAGAGTGGAGAGGCCTGCCTGTAATCCTGATGGAGGCGGAAGAATTGGAGATTCAAGGCCAGCCTGGGCAGCTTAGTGATACTCTGTTTTAAAAATAAGAGGTGGGGACTTTACTCACTCTACAGTGCTGGCCTATCATACCAAAGGTCCTGAGATCAATTCCCAGTATAAAAAAAAAAAAAAAGTTTTGTCTGTATAGGAATAGTGAACATTCATTGAGCAATTGCTATATTCCAGGCTTTCTGCCGAGGACTTTACACAGAGTATTTCATTTACTCCACACAATAAACTTAGTTGGTATCACTGATTTCTCTCTTTTTAAACTTTTACTATGGAAGATGGCAGAATACTCTAAGGAAACCCTCCCTCTAGGTCCATCACCCAGCCTCAGTAGTTGCCACCTCTTGGCTACATTTGTTTCCTCTCTAGCCCAGCCATTTCCTCTTGCCTCATTTTGAAACAGCTCTCAGACATCATATTTTATTCGTATAGATTCTAGTATATATCTAATCTCAAAAGACAACTACAAAGATAAAACCCACACTATGTTATAATGAAACTTAAACATATTTGAAATAATTCTTTAATATTATCAAGTATACAATCAATATTCAAGTCTCTGCAAGGATCTGATAAGTGACATATATGTATATGTATTGTTATGGGACTGAAGCCAGAGCCTTCTTACTGAACTATATCACCAACCCCTTTTATTTTTTTGCTTTGAGACAGTTTCTCACCCAGTCACTAAACTGCCCAGGCTGGGCTTGAATTTTCAATCCTCCTGCCTCAGCCTCCAGAGTGCTGGGATTATAGGTGTGTGCTATCATGGCAAACTGACTTTTTAAATTTAATATCCATGTGGCATTTAGTTGATTACCTTTTATCTACTTAGTTTTAGTTCACTCTTTTTCTTTCCTTGTCATTTATTTGTTGAAGTCAGCCAGTCATTTGTCCTGACATCCTTTTTAAAAATAGACTTTGAGACATAGGGCGGCTAAAGGAACTTAGGAAGGGATAGAAAAGGAATTCAGCGCTAGCCACATCCAACTCCTGAGCCCACCAGTTTTATTATATAGTTCCTTTAAATCAAGTGATGAAAAGTAACACACAGGATAACACAATCACCATAAAAGATCGCAGAACATGCGTGGTTGTCCCAAGTAACCAAGTAACCAATTCCTTACCAAGTACCCACAGAAAACCACTCACTTAAAACCCAGGCACGGTTTGCAAGTTGGCAAGAGAAATTGAAAACAGGATAATTGAGTATCCTCCTTATGTTCTGAATCTGACTAAATAATTCCTGCATGCAAATGTATCTGTAGCATGAAGTGATTTTTATTTCCAACAAATATTTAGCAAAGCGAAGACATTTCTTAAATTGACCCGCTTCCTTTTTCTCTTGCCTTCATTTTCCTCCTCCACTTTCTTCTGTTTTATAGCTGGATGAGGAGAAAACATCTCTTTTATGTACTTATTTTAAAACACCAGTTAAATTAACAATTTGGTAGTTTGATATATGATATCTGGCTTTTGTTACGGCAGTTTTGAAACCATAGTTACCCTAGCAACTGAATACATTTTTTTCTTTTAAAATTTTTTTTAGTTGTCTGGAGGAGAAAAAAAGAAAAAAACTTCTTGCCAGAATTTTCCCATAATAGCTTCCATTAACTGCAGTGACTTCTATTGGAGAGGCCAGCACTGCTGTCTCCCGCTGTCACCAGTCATTCACTGATCTAACAGATATTTTGTTTGATAAGGCCAATTTGAGCTTTATAAAACATTTATTTTTTTCACCTCCAAGGAGCAAATACCAGTAAGGATGGGATTCAGCGTTGATCACCGGATACCATACAAGGGCCTCAACCCTCCAGTGGAGTTTCTAGGTGAGAAGGAAACTAAAACAAATCTAAAGGCTTCATTTATTAAAAGAAAGGGGACAAAGAGAAAAAAGAGGGGGGATGGTTAAAGGACATTAGATCAGTCCACAGGGACTTAGCAAGAGGGGAAAAGTGAAGGGAGGAGCCCATAGACTACTATGGAATCCTTTTGGAAATACCTGCTGCCCTTCCCCAGGAGGGCAGGGATGCCCCTTAGTGACAAAACCGAATCACAGAGGTGTGATGCGTATTTCACTGAATTTGGTAGATTCATAAACTGTGCATTGGCCTTCCAGGAAGGTGAGGCAGAGAATTAGCAAGGAAAGAAGGTGCATGTTAGGATTCCTTGGAGCAGCTGGACTGAGTATCAACAAAAATATTCGCTTGCATTTGAACCAAATCTCACTCCCAGGCAGATAGCTAGCTTTAGATTTCTCTTAAATACAAAAACAAATCGAATCAACCAAAAACCCATACCAACTGTTTTTATAAATGCAAAATTATTTAAATCCCCTTTCTTGATAGAAGGAAGGTTTTTCAAGACCTGGAAGAACTATGGAGTGAGTAAAACAAAAGGTGACCAAAAAAAAGTGCAGACTGGTTCTGTTCTTATTAATAAGATGCCTCCTTTTATGGTCTCCTAAGGATTGTTTGGTCATTGTGCAGAAGGTGGACAAAAAATTCTGGAAGAGGGACTCATCCTTTGTAATTTGCTCTCAACAAAGTTTGAAAGAATGAAGGACCCAATACTTGGCATTTTATTTTAGATTGCATATAGTATTCTGACTTGAAGAATTACACTTTGAGGCAGACTGAGAACTGAAAGAGGGAACACTATCAATTCTACTTGCAAAAAATACAAATTTTCTATAATAACCTCATCCTGCATGCTACATATTCACAAAAAGTTTCACACACACATACCCAATCTATATTCCTTTCTAATGCAAAACAGGAAGGGAAAAAAAGAGCAGAGCCACCCTCTCAGGGCTTTGCTTTACTTGAACAATTAGAGGAACCTATTGCTCCTTCAATGCCCATGTGTGACACCTACACCTAGGTCCCATCTGCATCCTTAGAATGCAATGAATTCCAAAGTGAGATCCAAAACTGGAGAAGCACGGCTCTCCACAGGGAAGTCTTGGCACTTCCATTGTTGGAAGGACCACTGGATGCTGGGGACAGGCACTAAGATAGCATAAAGATAAAATAATATTCATTCATTAGATAAAACAGCTGAGGAAATCTGAGTGAAGGATCACTCCTAAGTATTTCAGCACTAGAAACGGTAGACATTCACTTGCAGAATTAGAGAAGTGTGCAGTACTTCAATTCTTACTTCCAGTACTTAATCCTTTGGTTTTTCTTTTTTCCATTCTTCTCTCTCTCTCTCTCTCTCTCTCTTCCCTTCCTTCCTCTTTCTTCTCTTTCTCATCTCCCCTCCTCCCTTTCTTCCTTCTTTCTTCCTTTCTTTCTTTCTTTCTTTCTTTCTTTCTTTCGTCTGTCTTTCTCATGTACTGGGGATTGAATCTGGGGCCTTGAGCTTACAAGGCAAGCATTTTACCTCTGAGCTACAGTCCCTCACTTTTTATTTTACTTGGAGACGGGGCTCAGTGAGCCATCCAGCCTGTCCCAAATTTGCTGCCTCAGTGTGCACCACTATGACCACCACCTCCTTTGTGCTTTCTTTTTTTAAACACACTTTTTAGTGTGAAATAATTTCAAATTTACAGAAAAGTTACAAGAATTGTACAAAGAAATTCTTCAGTTTATCCTTTGCCAGACTGATCAGACTTCAACATTTTCCATCATTTGCTTTATGATTCTCTTAGAAGATTCCAGCTCACAAAGACAGCTAGGGGCTTGGTTTGAGATAACAGTTGGATATCCAAGTAGAAAAGCTCAGCAAACACTGGGAGTCAAGGGCCTAGAACTCAAGAAAGAGACTTCTCATAGAGTACAAATTAGAAGAAAAAGCGCAGTGGTATGAGGACGTGGCTTTTAGGGAAAAGAATTCTGGATAGAAGGTCTTTGTTCTAGACATTGAAAAAGTGTTTGATGTTGTGTGAATGGTGACTTTTCCATATCTTGGCCTTTAATGGGCAAAATAACTAGTATTCTTTTTATTTATTTGTTTTATTTGGCTGTGCTGGGGATCAAACCAAGGCACATATTCTACCACTGAGCTATACCTCCAGCTGCATTATTCTTATTGTACGTCTGAAGACTAGTTCAAAAATATGTGAAATTTATTATAGACATCTAGCCAAGTATGCTTATAAATACTAAATTATCATTTATATGGCTTGTACCCAACATTTATGCTCCAGTAAGGATTCATCTGAAGGCTCAGCAGAGAAAACTCAAAGGCTAGAGACGAGAGGTGGGTAGGGACTGGCGAATTGGGGGCTGGAATCCCCGGCACATCTTTACTTACCTGGTGGCTTTCAGCTGGGAGACCTACTATAGGGCCTCTCTGTATGGGCTGGTTTGGGACTCCTCAGAGCATACATCCCAAATCTCTTGTCTCAAGAAGGCAAGAAAAAACACTTTGCACTTTTTGTGATCTAGTCTCAAGATTTACATAGCATCATTCACCAGGACTTCCTCGCTTCAAATAGTCACAAATGTTTGCCCAGGTTTAAGAGAAAAGGACACAACATTTACCTCTTTATGAGGAGGAGTCTTAAGGTCACATTGTAAAAAAAAACTGGGATAAGGAGATTTAGTATTTCAGCCACTTTTAGAAAATACGATATGCAATAATATAGTTATATACATATAAAAGGAATGTCCTAACTCAGTGCAGAACATTGACATCTGAGAATTATTTTTTACTGTCTCTAGTAGTTCAAAGCTAAGTCTTTTTTCAAAGACTGAAATATAAAGTAGGATTTTTAAAACTGCTTATGCCTTCTTTATTAAAAGTTATTTTGCCTTTATTCTCCACTAACTTTGAAAGTGTGGCATTTGCAGTGTCTTAATTAACTCTATGTCCTCACATGTGCTGTTTAGTAGGTGTAGTATAATTGTTTTTTATGAGCAGATGAACAGAAGTAACAAGAAATTCTTCAAGACTTTCTCATCACCTCAAAACATTGCAACTCAAGGCAGTTGTGGCGATGCCTCCTGTGATCCCAGCACTCTGAGAGGCTGCAGCGAGGCCCAGCCAGGCAGTTTAGCAACTTAGAGAGACCCCATCCCAAAATCAAAAAAGGGCTGGGGAATTACCTCAGGATGAAGGTCCTGGGTTCAATCCCCAGCCCTGCAAAACACAAACAAAAACATGATTGGAGACAGTGATCTAATAACTTGATCCCATGTCTCTAATGTAAATTTTGATAGATTGTTTCAAATAACTGAGACTTTGATAATATTGATAATAGAAAAATAATATTCAGCGTCTCATTTGCGCACTCTTTTTTATTATCTGCCACTTGATGACGTGATCCAAGCACTTGGGATATTGGAAATCAGCCTGCATCTTTGGAGAAATTTTAATACTTTCCTTTGTTACTGTAGGACTTTTTCCTTTTTCTTTTCAATATGAAAAGAGACTGAGGAAATGTCCTAATGTTTGGTTAACAAATTCAAAACCCATGTCTAAAACCTTTAACATCCTGGGTCTATTTCCCTGTGTCATCCTGGGTTGATTTTCCAGCTGTAAAATTACATGAGAAACCTTTTAGATGTAGAACTGGTGACAATATCTGAACTTCTGTACACACCCTGTGATCTTCTGGTAGCGATGCATCAGCTGTGACAGCTCACTGTAGCTTGCCCAGACTCTCTCTGAACTCAGTGCTGTATTTTCAGAGAGCTGAGCAGGTCACAAGGCTGGGTTTGCTTAGGGATTCAAATTTTGTTCCTCATTCCATAGCCCAGGCCTCTTCCAGCCTTACCTAAATCCTTTTTTTCAAACTTTAGGAAGGAACCATTTCTTCTAAGAATCAAGCAATTGGCATGTTTGGGTTGCCTATCAATTAAGAAGACAGGGAGGATGTCAATTATATAGCAAGAGTCCCAAGGGAAATGAGTTTTGCGAAGGTGGAAACTTATCATTTTAAGACATTGTGTTTTATAGAGTCCATTTCAGTTAACACTTAGATTAAGAAGCATTGGCTCAGAGCTAGCCCATTTTCCTGTGTCTAACTGAGGGCCAGGGAAAGAACTGTACAGAAATATGTACACAAGGTGTGATTGAAAAATAGAGTGACGCTTGAATTTTAAAGCATGAAAGATACATGACCATTAATTCTTCTCAATTCAAATAATACTTATCTCACAGCACCTGACACTTCCTGAAGCAATTCTCCGGGTCCTCTTTGGCGAATGTCTTTAGTTGTGTTGTTGTGGCTGCCTTGATGTCCTAAATCAATTCAAAATGTTTACTCTTCATGGTCATCTTGGCTTCGGGGAAGAGCCCGAAGTTGCACAGTGCCAGATCCTGTGAATAAGGTGCATGAGGACCCAGCATCGTGTTTTCAGGAATCTGCCTTTCTGTTAGATGGCTGTGATCACACCTCATAGTGATACTCATGAAAGGAGTTTTCCAGAACTACTTCAGAAAGTGGCAAGCCTGATGGGATAAGCATATTCAAAGCAAAGGGAATTGTTCTGAGGGGAGTTCATGGCAATGTGTCTCTTACTGTAATAAATTCTTAAAAAATCCAAACATTCACCCTATGTTTTGATCATACCAGATAGGTTAAGAATCGCTTGGCTGCATGTGATGAAACAATCACAAACCAAGATGAACAGCATTGAAGTTTACAAGACAGAAATTTACTTCTCAGCTGATATGGTGCCTCTGTGACCATCAGGGACCTGAGTGCTTCTTTCTTGAATCCTTACTCAGTACACAGCCTTACAGATTAAGGTGCTTCAGTTCCTGCTCCAATTTCTACCTTCTAGACAGCAAAGAAAACATGCTCTCTCCCCATGAGAATATTACCAGAGCTCAGGGCAGCACTTCACTCCCACGTCATGACAGTACGTGAATTTACTCACCTGCCTACTTCTAGCCACAGGAAGGCGTCATTCCCCATGGCCATCTTTCTAGCTCCAGATTCAGTAACTCAGTTGTCTCAGTCCCTTCCCTTTGGCTGGGACACGATACCCAGCACCCACGACTTAAAGGAAGAGAGGCTTATGTGGCTCACAGTTTCAATCTGTGGTCCGCTGGCTCCCTGGCAGAAATGGCATGGCGGAAGGGCTTGGCTGGAGAATGGCTACTCATCCCATGGCTGCCAGGAAGCAGAGAGGATGACATTTTGGAGGGTGGATTTAGGGGAACATTTTAACAAGCGCTCTGATGGTGTTTTTGTCCCTCTGAATTCATGTTTTGGAAATTAAATTCCCAAGGCAACAGTTCTGGAAGCTGGGGCTTAAGGAGAGGTGTTTAGACCGTGAAGGCTCAGCTCTTGTGAGTGGTCAGTGCTGCTCTAAAAATAGCTGGCACGAGTGGACTCCATTTCTGATGATTTCTGCCAGACCAAGATGAGCATTCCTCTCTCCTGGTGGACACAGCACTCCACACACCACCTTGGGAACAGATGCTGAGCCCTTACCAGACACCTAACCTCTTGATCTTGGACTTCTCAGTCTCCACAACTGTGATAAAGAAAATTATTATTATTATTACTATTTTTGGTTTTTTGAAACATGGTTTCATACATGATCCAGGCCAACCTTGAATTTACTATGTAACCCAATCTGGCCTTGGACTCATGATAATCCTACCTCAGCCTCCCAAGTGCTAGGAATACAGGCATGCACCACCACCTCTGGCAAGAAATTTATTTTCTTAGCTGGGTGTAGTGGCACATATTTGTAATCCAGCTACTCAGGAGGCAGAGTTATGAAGATTGCCAAGTTTGAGCCCAGCTGGAGCAACTTAGTGAGACCCTGTCTCAAAATAAAAAGGGCTGGAGATAAAGCTCAATGGTAGAGTGGCTCTGGGTTTGACGTCCAGTACCAGGAAAAAAGAAAAAGATATTTTTTCCCTTTTTTTATTAGTAAATTATCCAGTCTAAAAAAAATTATCCAATTTCATGTATGTTGTTACTGTATGGTAGCACAAAAGGGCCAAAACACTAAGAAAAAAGGAGGATAGTGCTCCCTGACATAAAACAAGTGCTTGGGAAACGGAGGGATGATCTGGAAACCAATAAGCTGCTGAGGTGAGACAAATTGCAAATTGATACTATTTTGCTAGTTTGTCAGTATGTGACTGAATAGCAATTTTTCCTTTAATTTTTTATTGTTTTTTCCTTTTTGCCTTTCTTTTTCTTCTGTTTTCCTTCCTTCCTTCCTTCCTTCCTTTCTTCCTTCCTTTCTTAAGTACCGAGAATTGAACACAGTGCCTTGTGCATGCTGGGTGAACAATCTACACAGAATGATTTTTGAGGTTCATTCTACCTAAATGAATATCAAGAATTATATTTAAATGAGACAAAGTAATTATTATTAATAATGCTAAGGGTAAAAGTGACACTGTAGTAATGTTAAGGTAAGGCCTTACTTAAGATAAAGCATTACTTAATATAATGTTAAGATAATTTTTACTTTTTAAAGACATATGTTGAGCATGGTAGCACATAACTGTAATCTCAGCACTCTGGAGGCTGAGGCAGGAGGATTTCTGTGAGTTTGAGACCAGCCTAAGCCACACAGTGAGAGTGAGTTTAAGGTTAGTCTGAACTGCATAACAAGACCTTGTCTCACAACACAAGAACAAAAGAAAATAAAGATGTATATTGAGTATGAAGGGGTGAAATGACTCAGTCTTTGGGATTTATTTAAAATACTTCTGCAAAGGAGAAAACGGGAGGACATGAAGAAAATGTGGTCAAAATCTTGATAATTTAAAATTCTCAGTTGAAGTTATTTGGAATTTATGGTACTATCATTTTTTAATGTGTTGGTAATATTCTAGATTTTTTTTGGTTTGTTTTGGCTTGGTTCTCTAAATAATCAAGGTCAAAATTCCTAACTTCTGGGTCTGAGGATATATTTCAGTGTGGAGCTCCTGAATAGCACATGGGATGCCCGGAGTTTGATCCCTGGTACTAAAAAAAAAAAAGTTTTGCTCTTAGGTGTCATTGTCGGTTCCACTGGTCAATTTCCTTAATGTGTCTGTGCCTGAGCTTCTTTCTATGCACAGTGCAGATGGTAATATTTGTCCTAATCAGTTAACAGCACTGCAGGAAAGGTCAAATACAAAAATACCTGTGAAAGTGTTTTGGAACCTATAATACAGCATGGTATCAGGCATTGATGATATGCTTGCTGTCATTTATGTTTTTATTAATATGAGAGCAGAAGCCACATATCATTATTTACCATGGTATCTCTCCAGTGACTAGTGAAATTTCTGGCACATAATAGATAAGAAATAAATGTTTGATGAGTGAGAGTCAAAATTAAGGAAAAAGTTATACCTGAAATTGACATGAACTCACAAGGACAGAGGAGACCTAGGAAATCATTCAAAAACTTTGGATTATAAACAAGGAAGCAGAGGCCCAGAACAAATAAATGACTGACCTAGAGTTACAGCGTGGCAGAATTTCACTACAGTGGAAGAGGTAAAAGGATGGTCATCCTCAAAAATCAAAGGGGAGCATCAGAGACCCAGAGAGAATCTGAGTTCATATTGAGCTCTCTTGGAAGGAACGTTGCTGTAACATAATCACATCACTTCTTGTTATAGTCCCAGGGCACAGTGCATCCCCTAGCGGCGCTCAGATTTTGTTCTGTTAACTACTGTTCCCAAACAGGAGGCTCACCCATGGGAGCTCAAATCCTTCTGTCGTGCAAATGTTTTGGTTCTAGTGGTCCCAGTTATAAGAATTGGTCCTGTAGATGGAAGAACAACTATTTATAATTTTTTTTCTTTGAAAGCTCTCACAACACTGTTACATAATCTTTGTGACTCAGTGCTGTGAATTCCATCTAAATATTTCATAGGAAATCTACTCAAGAATGCACCTGGGTCGGTGGTATTAGCACTATCCCCATAAAACAGTGTCACATTTTCAGGTGAACCCTCCACTTTGATGGGCAAGATGTGTTCAGCATCCCCCAAGCAGACAGCCCCCGAAAACAGTCACTGGGCGCTGAGAATGTGTCCCAGTACTAGAACACTCTCATCTCACATGCACAAGCTTCTGCACTCAGTCCCCAGCACTACACAAAGAATAACTCAGTACTCAAGTGATAGAAATTATTACACATTTTCCATTTCTTTATTTTGGCATAGAAAAATCTGTAGTCTCTCTTTCCAGGTGATGATTAGGAAGCTAATGAAAAAAATGGTGCCAGGTACCACAGCAGTGACAGAACTTTGCTGTTTTCTGGGTATTTTTCTTTTCTTCTTTTTTTTAATGGAGTATGCTAGATGTCTACAATTTTGTTCAGATGACTGCAGCACCTGGAAAAGCTGTTGCTGCTACTGATGCATACCATATTATTATTGGTCTTTTTATATAAATATAAATATATATATATATATATATAATTTGAACTTTTGGAATCTTTAACTGTGCTCTCAACTTTGGAAAAAGTTATCCCAGTTTACCGTGTTGAGTTGGCATTGTACAGAAATTAACAGCCATATTGTTCTAGAAACATTAAACTTAATTTTTTCCCATTTATACAGGAATAATGCACTGTATGAAATATGTAAGGTCTTATCTATGTGCGTTTGACTATAGAAACTAATAAAGTATTCTCAAATTTAAAAAAAATCCTTAGTTTCATTCATGAGTCTATAGGCTGGTTAGGCAGCTCTGAGGATTGGGATTTCCCAGCAGGATTCACCTGTATCTGTTATCAGCTGGGGGCTGGCTCAGCTAGAATGGCCACAGCCAAGATAACTCATCTCTACGTTCTCATCCATCAAAAGGAGATCCTCAGGGTTGTTGTCATGGTTCCCAAAGAGCATCAGGGAGGTATTTGGGGGCTAGAACTGGCATATTCCCTTCTGCTACATTACATTGATTAAGATGCTCGTAGGCCAGTAGAAATTCAGGGGTAGGGAAACCAGACTCCATTTCTAGATGAGAGAAGCTACAAAGTCACATCATAGGGGTATTGATACTGGGAGGAGATAACTTTGGGCCAGTTTTACTATCAGTCTACTATAATAAGGATTAAACTTTGGGTAGGGATAGTTCAGTCTTCTTGAAGAGTCTGCAGCCAACTGTATTAGTTATTATCCCACTGATGAGGCAAAATATCTAACATCTCAATTTAAGAAAAACAGGCTTAGTTTTTGGCTCACAGTTTTAGAGGAGTCAGTCCATGGTGGGCAGGCTCCATGGCAGAAATGCCATGGTAAAAGGGCCGATAGAGAAGAGCTCAACTCACTGCAGCCAAAAAGCAGGGAGAAAGGAGGGATAAGAATACAACCTTCCAAAGCTGGGCATGGTGGCACATGCCTGTAATCCCAGCACTCAGGAGGCTGAGGCAGGAGGATCATTATGAGTTCAAGACCAGTCTGGGCTACAAAGTAAGCTCAAGGCCAGCCTGAATTGCATGGTGAGACTCTGTTGCAAAAAAAAAAAAAAAAAAAGAATACAGCCTTCCAGGTTACAGCCTCAGTGACCCTCCTCCTCTAACCAGGCCCCATGTCATAACAGCTCATTTAGCTAGAAACTCATCAATGGATTAATCTATTGATTATAGCACCCCGTGACCCAGTCACCTTCAATCAGCCCCACCTCTGAACACATGAGACTTTGGGAGAATATTTCAGATCAAAACCATAGCATCAACCAAACAGATTTTACTTCAAGGGTTGGGAGGAGAAATTTACTGAACAGTGGAGGCAAGCTCGAGGTCAGGCAGATCAGCAGCAGACACCATATTTTATTCTGAACATGATCAAACCAGACATAATTATTATTTGTTGTGCTCTCAAAGTTTTCTCTTGCCCAATATTATGTTCTGAGTATTAAGTTCTTTACATATAGTGGCTCATTTAATCCTCAAAACCTCCGTCTGAGACATCGTTATCCTATTTTATGGAGGATGTAACTGAACCATGGGAAGGTTAAATAGCCTAACCAAGGTGTACCAACTACATCTGAGGAAGTGGGTTCACACCTGGCCTAGTCTGACTTCAAAGCCCCTGGGAAATGTGGCACATTATGCTGTTCAGGCTCCTTAAAAGTAGATGCGTTCTGCCTCCCTGTAGATAACATTGTGCATTCATTTAGAGCCAAAGAAAAACTTTACAACTTCAATTTGCAGAAGTAATAAAATGTTTATTTGCAGTTAATGTGCTAAAGCAGTTTGGTGTCATATCAGAAAGAGGAGTCAACATTTTCATTAAACGGCAGTAAATACTTTAGCCTTGTGGATCAAGATCTCTGTTGGAACTCAACTGCTTTTGTAGCACGAAAACAACCAGAGAAAGTATGTAAATGAATTAATGTAACTGCACCAACAAAGTTTGCTTAACACACAGAGCTTAATTTACAAAAACAAATGACCTACTAGATGTGTCATAGAGGATCTGGTACCAAGTCAGGACTTTAAAAAATGCACCCTGTTCCAAAAGCCAGTTTGAAGTGATCGCTACATCCTCTCAAACATTAAAATAATTTACATGACACTATAGTAATACATTATATTAAATGATATTTATTAAAATAAGGCTAAATAATAGCTATCACAAAAATGGAAAATGCATATTAAACATTTTATTTTGCTTATTAATAAGAGACAGTAAAATGTAAACACCAGTTCAAGAAGAATCCAAAGAACAAATACACAGAGCAGCAAAAAAAAATGTTAAGTGCTGAAACTGAAGCCAGATATGGCGGCATATGCCTGTCCTCCCCGCGTGAGGGAAGCTGAGGCAAAAAGATCACAAGGTGGAGGTCAGAATGGGCTCCAGAGGCCTTGTCTCAAAAAACATGCTGCATGCCTTGCCAATAGATAAAAAACTGATCAGTACTTAGAGGTATTCGAAGGCAGTGTTTGAAATCATCTTTGCCACAGAGTGATAGTTTGTATCTTCACCAGACACAATGTGGTGTCAAATCTATGATAAGACTATTTGCATTATTACCAGTTTTCTATAATTCACATAGTCCTATGTACCATTTTCCAGTCAAGATGATGAAAACCATAGACCCCTATATAGTCAGATAGGATTGCTTTAAAAATGTGCATTGAGGAGATACCCAGTAATCTTTTCCCATTCAGAATCTTCCCTTATAATCAGTAGTAATTTTTTTTAACACAGCGCATTACCCCAAAGTCTCCCAAAAGATAGTAATGATAAGAATGGTATACTGGTGCCTGGCAAGCACAAGGTCCTGAGTTTGATTCCCAGTACCCCCTCCCAAAAGAATGATACACTGGAGGGTGGGGAACTTTTTGGGGGTTAGTGTTTTGAAATAGGGTCTTATGCTATAGTCCAGGCCAACCTTCAACTCATTAGGCAGCCTGGGCTGACCTCCAAATTGCAGTCCTCCTACCTTAGCCTCCCAAGTGCTGGGATTATAGATGTGCCTGGTTCTGGAGATGGTTTTAAGTGGTATGGTAAAGTTTTTTTTTTTTAATCTTAATCATCACATGCTTATTTTATAGTAGGTTATAAAATTGAAATTATCTATGAAGTTCATTATTTTACAGATACTATTTTTAAAAATCCATCCTTCGATAGATCACTGTGGGATTTCAGAATATTGTAGATAAGAGATGACTCCAAAGTCCTGTAGAAAGAAAAAAAACGTTTTTAAAATTTTAACAAAGAAACAAGAATGTGCATTTCTTGAATGACCAATGATGGTGGACATTTTTTCATATATGTATTTATTATTGTGTTTCTTCATCTGAGAAATGTGTCTTTGAATTTGGGGGATCTGATTTTTTTCAATGCTTTATATATTCTAGATATAAATCCTTTGTCTGAGGGAAAACCATCTATAATTGTTTCCTACTTTGTGGGTTGTCTTTTTGTTCTGTTGGTTATTTCTTTTGTTGTACAAGAACTTTTAACAGGATGAGGTCCCATTTGTTGATTCTTTGTACTATTTTCCCTGTGATCTGGTTTTTGTTCATGGAATCTCTGTCTACTCCTATGTCTTCAAGATTTCTATTTTCTCTTCCAGCAGATGTAGTGTTTCTGCTTTAATATTTAGATCTTTGATCTATTTGGATTTTAGTTTAGTGCATGGTGATAGACATGAGTCTAGTTTTAGTCCTTGGCATGTGGAAAGCCAGTTTTTCCAGCATCATTTATTAAAGAGGCTCTCTTTCTTCCAGTGAACATGTTTGGTGCCTTTATCAAAGATAAGGTGGCTGAGTGTGTTTGGAGTAGTGTCTGCATCTTCAAATCTGTTGCACTGACCCACAAGTCTATTTTTTTGTTTTGTTTTGTTTGTACTTTTTTTTTTTTGCCAGTACTATGCTGATCTCACTCACAGTAGAAAAAGTGGCTATCATCGAGAAATCAACCAATAACAAATGCTGGAGGGGAGCCCTTCTCCACTGTTGGTGGGAGTGTAGACTGGAACAACAATCGTGGGAATCAGTTTGGAGATTTCTCAAAAAACTAGGATTAGCAGTCCCATTTGATGCAGCTATTCCTCTTGTAGGTATCTTTCTGAAATAATTAAAAACAACACACCACAGTGATATGTGTGCATCCATGTTAATAGCAGCACAATTTCTAATAGCTAAATCTTGAAAACAATCCATATGCCCATTCGCTGATAAAGGGATAAAAAAGGTGTGGTCTTTTATATACAATGGAGTACTACTCAGCCATAAAGAAGAATAGACTTGAGGCATTTATAGATAAATGGATGCATTTTTAAAATTTTTATTTTAAAAATAAAAGAAGGGAAACATATTAACAAACATATCCATTTACAAAATAGCATAAGAACAATACAAGCAATACTGAATTACAGACAAAGTGGTAGGAAATTAACAATGGTTGTTGTATTACATATTGATATCTTCAAAGTGGTTTCTCAGGAGGACTTCCGGGAAGATGGCGACTGGGTAGGCAGCAGAGAGAGAACCTCCCAGAGGATTACCACCCAAACAATGAAATATAACAATATGAAGACAGAAATAAGGACTTCGGGGAAGAAGACGACCAGCCGAGAGAGCGAGTGTGGAGGGAAGAACGGCATCAGCTCCTGAACCCGACAGACAACGCACTACTGGGACAAACTGCACCAAACCGGGCAGCGCTCCGGGATCCCGCTCACAACCCCACCCGGCAGCCAGCGCTGCGCGAACTGGAGCAACAGCGACCGGCCGGCGGGATTTCTGAGTCGGGGAAAATCTCCATCCAGGGAAAAACATCTGAACGGCACTCCTGTCTGCACAATCACAGGGTGAGTTAAGTGCGCGCTCTAACCGGTTTTTCCTGAATCGGGAAGAAGCTCAGCCCAGCGAGAGACATCAAAGCAGCTTCAAGGACTGCGGGATCTCC
>PVLD010017284.1:0-42360 GCA_004027595.1 Dinomys branickii | reverse complement strand
ATAGTGTTATTAGTTATTTGATTTTTTACGTCTGTCAATATTTGACTTGTAAAGTTAGGTGCTCCATTATTAGGTGCATAAATGTTTAGGATCGTTACCTCTTCCTCTTGTAGCTTTCCCCTAACTAGTATGTAGTGGCCTTCTTTATCTCTTTTGATTGTTTTTGGTTTGAAGTTTACATTGTTTGCAAACATAATAGGTACCCCTGCTTTTTTCTGGGGGCCTGTTGCATGGAGAATTGTTTTCCAACCTTTAACTTTCAACCTATGGATTTCTTTTTGAGTAAAGTGTGTTTCCTGTATACAGCATATCGTTGGATTGTGTTCCTTAATCCAGTCTTCTAATCTTTTCCTTTTGACTTTTGAGTTGAGGCCTTTTACATTAATGGTTATCATGGGTATATGTTGTCTTATTCTGGTCATGTTATTTACTTGAAGTTTTCCTTCTTTTGCTGACTGTTTAATTATTTGTTCTGTTTAGGGAGTTATTTCTATAGCTGTTCTTGGGATTGTGGTCTCTTTTTTCTCTGTCTAGAATATCTTTTAGTGCTTTTTCCAATGCTGGTTTGGCAGCCATGAAGTTCTTCAGTTGTTCTTTGTCGTGGAAATATTTTATTTCTCCATTGAATTTGAGGGATAATTTTGCAGGATACATCAATCTGGGTTGGAAGTTGTTTTGTCTTAGAATCTGTAGTATCTCGCTCCAAGCCCTTCTCGCTTTCATGGTTTCCGTTGAGAAAACTGCTGTGATTCTGATGGGCTTTCCTTTATAGGTGATCTGTTTCCTTTCTCTGGCAGCTTTTAATATTGTGTTCTTTTGCTGGATATCTGGGATCTTGATTATTATATGCCTGTGCGTGGTTTTCTTTGGGTTATGAATCATTGGTGTTTTATATGCTTCGCTTAACTGAACTTCAGTATCTTTTAGATTGTTTGGAAAATTTTCTGCTATTATTTCATCAAATATTCCTTTTAGATCATTTGTGAGCTCTCCTGCTGTTTCACACACTCCTATAATTCGAATATTGTTACGCTTTGCCTCATCTTGCAGCTGTTGGATTGACTTTTCTTGTGTCTTTGATGATATCACGAGATTCTTCCTTTCCCGCGCATAAGCTGCCATGCTGTCTTCCATTTCTGAAATTCTATCTTCGGTTTCATTTAAACGGTTTTTCATGCTTTCAGCGTTAGTTTTCAAATCCTGGCATTCTCTTTGGACCTCTTTCATTATTGGTAATTCATTCCTGAATTGCTTTTGTAAGGTTTCTATTTGTTTCCTATTTTCTTCTAGACTTTTGTCTATTTCTCGTCTGTGTAAATGCAGCATTTCTTCCATCATTGTTTTCATCTCGTTTTTTATCTGAGAAATCATTTTGGGTATGTGGGTTACTTCTGCTTTAAGCTCTTTCATGGCCTGTTGGAGTTGTTTCATTTCGGATGCAATCGTTTCATATCTTGAAGTTATGAGGCTTCCTGGTTCCCCTGTATCTTCATCTTCAAAACTTGTTCTGGGTGGGGTTGAGTTTTGAGACTGCGTTTTGCTACTCTGTTTTCCCATTTTTGGGTATCAGATTCAAAATGTGGAGCTATAAATTCCACAGGCAGTTCAGCAGGCGGAGGTCTGCTGCAAAGGCTGGTCCAATGATTCCTTCTCTTTAGGGGAATGTCCCTTAAGCTTTCTGCTGAGATTTGTTCTTCTGTCTTCCCTTTTTTGGGTATCTGATTCAAAATATTGAGCAGTAGATTCCCCAGGCAGTTCAGCAGGCAAAGGTCTGCTGCAGAGGCTGCTCCAATGGCTTTTCTTTGGGGGAATGTCCCTTAAGCTTTCTGCTGAGAGTTCTGCTTAAAAGGCTGTACTGATGTTGGTTAGCTATTCCCTAGCTAGAGACCTGGGTGAGGTGTGTAAGACCGCTCCCCCGCCCTCCCAGGGTTCCCTGCAGGTATAGGGATGGATCTCCTCCCCCACTCGGTGATCTGGTCGCGAGCGCAGATAGCTCACCCGTTTTCAGAGTCCCTGCAGGCAGGAAGGTTCCAAGGTGCCAGTTGTCTGTGCTATGCTCGCGATCCGCCGCTCGCAGCCACTTGTTTCCTCGCGCTCTCCGGGTCTGGGGGAGGGAGCGGGATGCTCCGCTCCTATGCTGCTCGCGCCGCCCTGGCCACGGACCGCTGGCTGCCGAGGGTCTAGGCTGCGCAACCTGCCTGATGCGCGCGAAATGTGGGACTGCCGGGCGTTGCCGCTGCTAATAAACCGATCTCTGTTGGGAGTCGCTGGAAAGCTGCACCGGTTCGGGAGGCGGAAGGGACCGAGCTGGCTTTGCCCCCAGGGCGGTCGGACCCAGCCAAGCCCCCTATCCGCGCGGAGCGTCTCCGTCTCCCAGCGTCTGGGGCTTTCCCGCGTCTTGCCAGGGCAGTTTTGGCCGCCCTACCGCATCTCCCCTGGCAGCTCAGAGAAACACGTTCAGTTTGATCTTCCCAGCCGAGGTCCCGGCATTCACGCTCGCCAAGTCTGTCTCGAGCTGGTGGTGTTTATCGAGGAGGATCGCTTTCTTGCTGCTCACCTGGTCGCCATCTTTTGCCGCTCCTTCAGCACACAGAACAGTGGTACAGGAGCCTCGGGCCTGCTCAGCATCCCCTGTCCCCAGAGCATTTCCCACTTGGACACTGGCAGCCACACCAAAGCCAAAAGGCACCCCAAGATTCTTACCATGTAGGCCAGAGACCAGTTCATAAATGACAGCTTGGGCTCCAAGCTCTGTCGCATTAATCAGTCCTGTAGGTTTCTGTTGAATGCTGACCAACCTGCCAGGAAGGTCCCGACTTCAATGGTCCACCACTCGATGCATACCATGAACATGCTGGGAACAGCCAGGTGGATGTAGGAGCCCCACTCTTGGAAGCACTCCCTCGTCCAACCTATCTGTGGTAGACTCAAAAAGAAAATCCAAAAGAATCCGGATATTTAAAAGGGAGCGCTTTATTTTAGCTGGTACCCAGCGGCGTCTCCACTGCAACGCAGGTAAGGAGAGCCAATATCCGTTTTTAGAAAGCGGGCTTTGGCTATAATTACTAGCCAGATATAGCCGTGGACTATCGCCCCTTAACTAAATACAAGCAATGAAATGTTTATTCTGATATCACTAGGGAAATTACATTCCTGCACTCATTTAATAGACTGCTGGTACATTTTACTTCCTCATAAGCTTAACGTTATAAATCTCTCAGGGTAACGTTTGTAGAAATTGCCATCAGAGTCTATCTATCCTTTTATTTTTGTATTTTGTAGCAAAGCATTAAAGCATTAGCTGTTGATGGTTTTGGTAAAGTTTTGGGTTAGTATTTACTTTGTTTTTATTTTATGATTACAAATATAAGACAGCCTAGAAGAAAACATTTGGCAAGTCCAGAGAAGTGTTTTTTTTAAAGCTGTATTCATTCCCACTTAGTATATATCACTTCCATGAGCACGGAGGATTTTCTTCTACCTGCCTCTGGCTCCTGAAGTTTCAGGCATACTGAAAGAAACTGTAACAATGAAAGAATGGTAGTTTAAATCCTGAATCCAGAACTGTAGAAGCTTTGTTATCAAAACAAAAAATTGTAGCAAATATTTATCATGTGCCATCTCTTGCAAACTATTTCTACATGTGGCTGTCTCATAATAGAGTCCTATATGTGATAATTTTAAAATGAAAAAATAGTGTATACCTTTTTAAATGGTATAGTATTTAAAGTACAGTATCATATGGAAAGAGGGCAAATGCAGTGCTTTGTTTCTGCTTTAGAAAAGATGCCACATTCATGATCCAGCCTCATGAATTCAGACCATGGCGCTCTCTCTCCTAGATAATGTTTTTAAATTTATTTTAAAAAATAAAAGCAGGAAAACATATTACTAGACAGACATCCATTTACAAAATGCCATAAAAACAATACAAGCAATACAGAGTTACAGACAAACTAGTAGAAAATTATCAATGGTTATTGTATTATATATTGATATCTTCAAAGTGGTTTCTCAGGAAAACAAATAAATGCAAGGCATGCAAGATGGATCAAATAATCATTGACTGTTCCCTTCAGTAAAGCAATAGATGTCAGTAGTTCAACTACATTAACTATACTGTATATACATACCTACATAATTTCCCTTTATACATACATAATTTCTGTTTCTTTCTCTTTTCACTCACTACAGTTGCTTTTTACTTTTGAGTATGTTCCTATCATTTCACAGTCTGTCATACCTCCTAACTTTTATTCACTCTTTCACGTTCTTACACTAGTGAGGCATTATCTTGCTTACACATGGAGGTCTTCTTTATTTCACTTAAGAGTGTGGTCTCTAGTAGTGACCATTTATCTGTAAAAGCCTTGAGTTTATCTTTCTTTATAGCTGAATAATATTCCATTATTTAGAAATACCACAATTTTTTTATCCATTCCTCTGTGGATGGACATTTGGGTTGCTGCCACAATTTAGCAATTAGAAATTTCACTGCTATAAATATGGGTGCACATGTATAACTGTGTTATGATCTTCTGGGAAAATACCCAGAATGGCAATAGCTGGGTTGAATGTGACCTCTAGACCTAGTTTGCTGAGGAATCTTCAAACTGATTTCCACAGTGGTTTCACCAGTCTGCATTTCCACCAGCAGTGGAGAAGAGTTCCTATTTCTCCACAGCCATGCCAGCATTTGTCATTGGTTGATTTCTTAAGAATAGCCATTCTTACTGGGGTAAGATGAAATCTCAGTGTTGTTTTAGTTTGCATTACTCGAGTGACTAATGATGTTGAACATTTTCTCATGTATTTATTTGCCATTTGTTTTTCTTTACTTGAGAAGTCTGTGTTCGTCTCAGATGCCCATTTTTGGACTGGGTCTTTGAATTGGGGGGGGCAATGTTTTTTTAATTCTTTATATGTTCTAGATAGAAGACCTTTGTCTGAGGGACGGTCATCTAAAATTTCTTCCCAGTTTGTGGGTTGTCTTTTTACTCTGCTGGCAGTTTCTTTAGATGTGCAGAAACTTTTCAGTAGGATGAGATCCCAGTTGTTGATTCTTGGAAGTATTTCCCATGTGGTTTGGTTTTTGTTCATGAACTCTCTGCATACCCCTATGTCTTTGAGATTTTTACCTACTTTCTCTTCTAATAGGTTTAGTGTTTCTGTTTTAATATTGAGATCTGTGACCCATTTTGACTTTAGTTTGGTACATGGTGATAGACTTGGGTCTATTTTCAGTCTTTGGCATGTGGCAAGTCAATTTCTCCAGCACCATTTATTAAAGAGGCTGTCTTTCTTCCAGTGAGCTTGTTTGCTCCCTTTGTCAAACATTACGTGGCTGAGGGTGTTTGTGTTTGTGGTTGTGTCTGCATCTTCCAGTCTGTCCCATTAATCTTCTGATCTGTTTTTCAGCCAGGACCAGGTTGATTTTATTGCAGTAGCTTTGTGGTATAATTTCAGGTCAGGGGTTGTGATTCCACGCCTGACTGGTCTTTGATGACCAGAATTGCTTTTGCTATTCTGCGTCTCTTCTGGTTCCAGATAAATTTAAGGAATGTTTTCTCTAGATCTGTAAGATATGCCAGTTGTAGTTTAATGAGTATTGCGTTGAATCTGTACAACAATTTTGGTAGTGTGGCCATTTTCACAAAGTTAGTCCTTCCTATCCATGAGTAAGGAATGTTTATCGATTTATTGAAATTCTCTTCAATCTCTTTTTTCAGAGTACTGTAGTTTTCATTCAATAGATCTTTTACTTTTATTAGATTGATTCCTAAATATTTCAGTTTCTTGGATGCTATTGTGAAAGGTGTGGCTCCCTTAATTTCTCACTCAGTCTGTTTGTTGTTTGTGAATAGGAATGCTATTGATTTTTGGGTGTTGATTTTGTATTCAGCCACATTGCTGAATTTGTCGATTAATTCAAGGAGTCTTCTTGTGGAGTTTTTGGGGTCCTCCATGTAAAGTATCATGTCGTCTGTAAATAATGATAATTTCACTTCTTCCTTTCCTATCCTTATTCCTGTTGTTTCTCTCTCTTATCTAATTGCTCTGGCTAATGCTTCCAGAACTATGTTGAATAGGAGTGGTGACAGTGGACATCCTTGTCTTGTTCCTGATTTTAAAGGAAAAGCTTTCAGTTTTTGTCCATTTAGTATGATGTTGGCTCTTGATTTGTCATAGATGGCTTTGGTCAGTTTGAGGTTAAAAACCATCAATTCCTATTTTCTGTAGGGTTTTTATCATGAATGCATGTTGGACTTTGTTGAAAGCTTTTTCTACATCTATTGAGATGATCATATGGTTTTTCTCTTTGGCTGTATTGATATGGTACATAACATTAATTGATTTGTGAATATTGAAGCATCCCTGCATTTCTGGAATGAATCCAACTTGGTCACAGTATATGATTTTCTTGATGATTTGCTGCATTCTTTTTGCTAGTATTTTATTGAGCATCTTTGCATCTATATTCATTAGGGAGATTGGTCTGTAGTTCTCTTTCTTAGTTGAGTCGTTCTCTAGTTTGGGTATCAGTATAATACTTGGCTCCAGAAATGAGTTAGGGAGAATTGTTTCCTTTTCAATTTCATTGAAGAGTTTGAGGAGTGTTGGTATTAAATCTTCTCTGAATTTCTTGTAAAATTCTGCTGTGAATCCGTCAGGGCCTGGCTTTTCTTTGTCGATAAGTTTTTAATCACATTTTCAATCTCATTAATTAATATTGGGTTCAGGATTTTTATATCTTAATTCAATGTTGTTAATTCGTACATTTCTAGGAATCTGTCTGTATCTTCTGAGTTTTCTATCCTATCAGAATAAAGATGTTCAAAGTAGGTGTTAATGATCTTTTGAACTTCTAAAGGATCTGTAGTGATTTCATCCTTTTCATTCCTTATTGTGTGAATATTAGTTTTTTCCTTTCTTTCTCGGTAAGGTTGGCTAGAGGCTTATCAATTTTATTTATTCTTTCAAAGAACCAGCTCTTGGATTCATTTATTTTTTGTAGAGTTTTCATCTCAGTTGTATTATCTTCTGTCCTGATCTTTGTAATCTCCTCCCTTCTTTGGGCTTTGGGCTTGACTTACTCTTCTTTTTCTAAAAGTTTTAGGTGCAGCGTTAGGCCATTTATTTGTTCTCTTTCTGTTTTCCTTATGTGTGAGTTCACTGTTACAAATTTCCCTCTGAGGACTGCTTTCATTCTATCCCACGGATATTTCTTTTTTAATTTCTTCTGTGACACACTGGTTGTTCATGAGGTTGTTATTTAATTTCCAAGTATTTATGGAGTGTTTGGAGTTCCTTTTGTCATTATTTTCCAATTTCATTGCATTGTGGTCAGATAATATGCATCAGATAATTTCAGTTCTTTTGAATTTAGGTAGATATGCTCTGTGGGCTAGAATGTGATCTATTTTAGAGAAGTTCCCATGTGCAGCTGAGAAAAATGTGTATTCTGATGTTGTGTGGTAGAACACTCTGTATACATCTACTAAATCCATTTATTCACAGATTTGGTTCAGATCTCTTATTTCTTTGCAGATTTTTTGTCCAGTTGACCTATCGCTTTGTATCAAAGGGGTGATGAGGTCCCTTATTACGATAGTGTTATTAATTATTTGGGTTTTCATGCCTGTTAAAGTTTGTCTTACATACTTTGGTGCTTCAATATTTGGTGCATGCATGTTTATGATTGTTATCTCTTCCTGTTACAGTTTTCCCCTAACAAGTATGTAGTGGCTTTGTTTATCTCTTTTGATTGTTGTCAGTTTGAAGTTTTCATTGTCTGCAAACATAAAGCTACACCAATTTTTCCTGGGTTCCTGTTGCATGAAGCATTATTTTCCATCCTTTGAATTTCAGTCTATGGATTTTCTTTTGAATAAAATGTGTTTCCTGTATACAGCATATCATTGGATTTTGTTTGTTAATCCACTCTGCTAGTGTGTTTCCTTTGACTGGTGAATTGAGGCCATTTACATTTATGGTTATAACTGATATGTGTTGGCTTATCGTTGTCATGTTATTCACTTGCTGTTGGTTTCTTGTTTTTTCTACCTGTGTAATTGCTCTATTTGAGGGTTCCTTCCTGTTGTTGTTCTTGAAATTGCAGTCACTTTCTTCTGTGTCTAGAATATCTTTTAGTATCTTTTGTAAGGATGGTTTGGCACTCATGAAGTTCTTTAGTTGCTTTTTGTCGTGGAAATACTTTATTTCTCTGTTAAACTTGAGGTGTAGTTTCACAGGATACATCAATCTTGGTTGGAAGCTGTTTTGTCACAGGACCTGTAATACTTCACTCCAAGCTCATGTCGATTGAATAGTTTGTGTTGAGAAGTCTGCCGTGATTCTGATGGGCTTTCCTTTATAAATGATCTGTTTCTTTTCTCTAGCAGATTTTAATGTTCTTTTCTTTTGCTGGAGATCTGGGATCTTGATTATTATATATCTGGGTGTAGTTTATTGCGGTTATGACTAGTAGGAGCTCTATATGCCTCATTTACCTTTATCTCAGCTTCTGTTTCCATGCTTGGCAAATTTTCTGATATTATGTCTGCAAATATTGTTTTCATGTCATTTGTGTCACCTCTTGCTGTTGAATTGATTTTCCTGGATTCTTGTTGATTTTAAAAGATCCTTCCTTTCGTGATCACTAGCTACCATGCTATCTTCAAGATCTGAAATTCTATCCTGAGCTTCGTTCAAGTGGTTTTTGCAAGCTTTCAA
Organism: Dinomys branickii; assembly: GCA_004027595.1. NCBI lineage: Eukaryota > Metazoa > Chordata > Mammalia > Rodentia > Dinomyidae > Dinomys > Dinomys branickii. Next base: position 33,627 of record PVLD010017284.1, on the reverse strand, counting down.
TGGAAGTTTTGATTTCCTGGAAATCTCTTTGAGTCTGTTTCATGCATTCTGATTCATTCCTATATTGCACATGTAACTTTTCCATCTGTTGCCTATTTTCATTTATTTTTTTATCTATTTTTTCTCTAGATGTGCGGAACATTTCTTTCATTATTATTGTCATTTTATTTTTTGCCTGAGAAATTATTTCTGATCTGATCTCTTCAATGGCCTGATGGACTTGGTTTTTTACTTCCATTGCAGTCATTTCAGCAGTTTCCAGTGTGTGTTTACCAAGGTCTCCTGTGTTGATGTCTCCTGGACTTGTTCTGAGTTGGGTGGAGTTCTGAGATTGCATTTTAGTCCTTTGCCTTGTCATGTTTGATGCCGGAGGCAGAATGCTCAGTCTCCCTTTTCTCTGACAGTTCAGCAAAGGTCACTAGTGGCCCTAGTTTTCCTGGTGGTTAGGCCTGCCCCTCAGTGTCTACTGAGATATGCTGCTTAGTCTGGTGTCTTCTGGTAGATGGTGAAGTGTACCTATTTCTCCCAGGTCTCAGACATAAACTGTGATGTCAGTTGATGGCAGACTGTCTGATCCAGTGTGCCCTTGCAGCTCAGGGCATGCGTATGACCCAGAAGCAGGCTGCACAGGTAGCACAATCACAGATCAGTTGTCTTTTGACCCCAGGTAGTGCAGGGTATAGGCCGGACCCAGACTTGAATTGCAAGGTCAACAATTTGTGAAGCACCTATTTCCGTGTCTCCAGGCAGCTCCAGGCTGTACACAGGAGCCGGATGCGGGCTGAGCTGGTGGTGATCAGAGACTGCCTGTGCCTGCGACCTGCAGGTCAGGGCACAAGTAAAGCCCAGAGGCAAACCCCGGTGATAGCAGTTTGTGGACCCCTTGCCCTAGTACCTGTGGCAGACCAAGGCACATGCAGGCAGGACCCAAACATGAGCCCCGGTGTTAGCAGCTCCTGCACCTTCTGAATGAGGACCTCCTGTCTCCACAGGACACAGGGAGGGCAGAGATTCAGACTGTAATGGTGGCAGGTTCGTGGATTGCCTGCTCTGTCCCCAGGCAGTAGATGGGAAGGTTCTCTGGGTATTCAGCTGTGAACTGTGGTGAACTGTGGTGTCAGTGGGTCACGGACCACCTGATTCTGTGTCTCCAGTCAGTTCAGGGTGGGCAAAGGAGCCACACATGGGCTGCGCTGGGGTCCCAGGGACTGCCTGTGTCTGTAACCTCCAGAAGGTCAGGGCGCAAGTGAAACCCAGAGGCAAAACTCTTCTAGAGAATTTTGTCAGAGTAAAAGGGCCCTTTTCTCACTTCGTGAACTGAGGTACTACTCTAGATAGAACTTACACTGTATTTTCCCAGCAGCATTTAATTATTCTTTTCCTTCCTTAATAACTTACATCCAGTTATAATAAACTGTGATTGAAACCGCATTCCTGATGTCTGTCTCAAAATATAGTGAAAAGTGAGAGGGTATCAGTGAAAGCCAGATGTTCTTGATATGATCAAGAAACAACGCTGTTTGGACCTTTTTACAATTGTATTAACTCAGGCAGGGAAGAAGGGATTAAGGAGTAGGGATGTGAGGAGGTGTATCCTTTTTTTCCAATAAGAAAAGTAAAGGATGAATCACAGCCGAGTTTAGTTGGAAGGCCAAAGCCAAAGTAAAATTTTACTCTTACTTCTATAGTATTTCTTGATAATTAACAGTGTAAATATTGAAAGTGGCTAAAGATATCGTTTGTTTCCTACCTGTATCAAATGCATATACTAGTAGAGCCTGCACGCGTGTATCTACCATGTCTGCTACACCAGCCGTGGTAGATGTCACTGGAAAAAGGTGGACTCACACTATGGGCAAAAGAGTAAGTGCAGCTAAGGTTCACTTTCATGATGGTAGCAGTGGGAATTCTGAGTTCCTGATTATGCAGTATTTACAGCCACCATGATAATTGAGAATTAGTATTGTTCATTTTTCAATCTGTAGTTACAAAAACCCAGGAAATGTGTGTTCTGTTCTTAGCATGTGGACATCTCTTTTTGTAATGTATATGACATACATGTAGGATATATATGTATATGTCTGTGTTTAGCAGCACCTACTTTGACTTTATCTAAAATTCATTTGTAGAAAAAACTGCAGATGTAAAAAAAAGCTTACTATGTATGATATACAAAATGAAAGAGACTATTACATAATTTTACTCGACCAAGAGTATAATAAATATTCTTGACCATACTACACAGGACACAGACATTTTCATTTTACACTGAAAACGTAATGAAATAATCCAGTTATTCATTGATTTCCCATTTTCCACAGCAAAAAGATACTGTGTTCTTTAAATGAGTTACTGTATTGTTGAAGACAGTGGCCACGTGAACTTGGAAAATAGTTCTGTTTACTTTGTGACCCTCAGCAATGTATGAGCCCAACCTTCAGTTTTCACTTCTGTAAAAGGAAGGAAGAGATGTCAGAACAATTAGACTTATTTCAACATCTTGATTTGAGTAGTACAAAAATAATTTTCTGAAAGTTAATTCTTATTTTCCAATTGGCATTTACCAGAATATCAATGAATGTTTGCCGAAGAGATGTTTGATAACCTTTTCGTAGAATAATTTCATTATGTACATTAAAAGATTTAAGACTGGAGCCAGAAATTCTGTTTCTATAAATTTATCTCAAGGAAAATGTCAGAAATATGCTGGCGATCTCTGTATTAATGCTGTAGATCTCTAAAGATCATCTTCCCAGTGGTATTTTAAGAGAAGAAGTTAGCACGTGAGGTCAGGAAAAACGTAAATGTCCTAATAAGGAGAACAGGTAAATACAGACAGTGGAAAACCCTGCAATTATGTGGGGGAAGTTTGGTTTGCTCAAGCTTCTCTCCCTAAAAAAGAAATAACAAAAATGTATAGCATAATTTCATTTGCATAATTTTTCAAATATATGTGTGTATTAGCCTGCTCACACATCCGTAACAATAAAAGATACCACAGACTGGATGGCTCGAATAGCAGCAGTTTCATTCTCACGGTTCTGAAGGCTGGAAAGTCCAGTCAGGGTGCTGGGAAGGTGGATTTCCTGCCAAGGCCTTCCACCTTGGCGTGCAGCGGCTGCCCCTCCAATGTGTGCTTGTAGGACCTCTCTGTGTACCTGTGTGAAGACCTGTCCTCATAGGGCACCCTCATCCTCCCAGACCCTACGATCTCCTTTAACCTGAGTTCCCCTCTCCAGATCCTGTCACACTGAGATTAGGGCTTCAACATAGGAATTTGGAAGGGGACACAGACGTTCAGTCCAAAGTAGCACAGCATTGTAAAGACAGGAAAGGGACAGTGTTTTCTCTCTGCTCTCACACAGTCAACACAGCATGCAATGCTTCACCTCTGGTTACCAAAGTGTGGAGATTTCCCCATGCACACCAGCCAGTCAGAGTCTGATACCCACTCTATAACTGGAGATCCTGGTCAGACATTCAGTGCCACTGCTGAAAGTCTCAGTGCTGTGTGGCTGTGCACCACGGGCTCCCTTTGCAAGTCCCAGATGGTAACTGTTCTGCCTAACTAGAGGCACCCAGGCCTCCCTTGGGTGCGATTCCTTTCCTAAGGCCATGCAAACAGCTCAGGAGCATTTTACTTATATTTCCATATTTATCGTAATGGGTATTACACAGGACAGAGGTCAGCTGCCAGAGGAAGAGATATGTTGGACAGGGTACAGAAGGGTAGGCTGAGTTCTGTGCAGCCCTGGACTTGTCCTCCTCCAGTAGCCTCCATGCTGTCTGAGCCCAGTCCCTGCGGGTTTTTATGGAGACTTCCTGTGAGTATGATCCTTGAAGTCATTGGCTCTGGGTGAGCAACTCAAGCCTCTAGCTCCTCCCTGGTCTCAGAGTTGAGGGATGGGCCTTGAAGCCCCACCCTGTGGCCCTGTTGGTGTTCCTTCTGAGGAGCCCCCAGCCAGCAATCATCTCGTTAGCGTAAAAAAGCATTCCTACAGCTCCTGTTGTTCCCAGCATTTAGGGAACTGATTGCCAGGAACCAAATACAGAGACCAAATACAGCTGGCCTTCTGTATCTAGAATCTGCATTTATTGATTCAACTAACTGTAGATCAAAAGTATTTCAAAAGCCAGGCATGATGGCACATGCTTAGAATCCTAGCTATTCAGGAGGCTGAGGCAGGAGAATCACAAGTACAAGGCCAACCTGGGCAATTTAGATTACATCTCAAAATGGAAGAGATAAGGATATAATTCAGTGGTAGAATGCTTCCTACTATGTGTGATACCCTAGGGTTAATCCACAGTATCACACAACAAACAAAGATAGTATTTTTTAAATACATCTGTACTAGTACAGATTTTTTCTATTTATTCCCTAATACAATATTAATAACTACTTATATAGAATTTACACTATTTAGGTATTTAAGTAATCTAGAAATGATTTAAAGTATATGAGAGAATGCATTTAACTTATATGCAAATACTACATCATTTTATGTAGGGGACCTGAGTATCCACAGGCTTCAGGGGATCCACAACCAGTCCCTCATAAATAACATGTTGACTATGTGTATTTCAGAGTGTCAGTCTTTACACAATAATAATAATAACAGTATTGTGTGGTTGGATTATAAATGATTTTTGTTTTCATGTTTTTAAATTTTTCGACAATAAGCGTATAGTAAAATGGAAACAGTAGGTTGGTAGTTTCTTAGAGATGGGGGTAAGAAGACTGAGGAATACATAGCCAAAGGGACACAGACTTCTTTCTGAGATGATGAACATGTTCTAAACAGATTACGGTGCTGGTTACATATCTCCAGGCATATACTAAAGAAACACTGGCTAGTACACATTAAACTAATTATGTGAGAAATTATTATATCTTATTGCTATAAAATGTGTGCATGCTTGAACACATATGCAGACATATCTATGACTGTGGGGTTTTAGAAGTAGCACTTCTACTCACTGTAGCAAGCATGTTCATTTTGTGAAGATGATAGATAAGCACCAAGAACCTCAAAAATAATTAGAACTTGGAATAGCTGAAATGGGCAGTAGCATAGCATTCCAGGTGGGAGACTGTGATCACAGTAATGGAGAATAAATAAATACAGAGACTGAGCCTCCTTGCACGGTGCTGAACACTGAGAGAAGATACAAGTGAGATCATGCAGTATGTGCTCTGGCTTCCTGTGCTCAGCCTGTGAGACTCAGCTAACACACACATATCTAAATTGCATCTCATTGAGCAAATCTGTCTGCCTTTGGTGTTTCACTGTACAAAAAAGAGTAGACACCTTTCAAGCCAGAACTGAAAATCCCCCCTCGATCTTTAATAGTTCTGTGTCATTCGCAACATTACAGAGATTCCATAGTTTACCTAACTTTTTCATTCATTGTGGAGACATGATTTCTACTATTTCTACTATGAAATTGAAGGGACTGTTGTTTCAATATGGATAGATAACACCTGAACCTTCCCTGAACTTTCCCAGGCCTCTGTATCCCCAGCAGCACATGACACTGTCCTGTTTAGCACAGTCATCTGAGAGAAACTTGTTTATAAAATAAGGAATACAAATAGTAAGAAACAAAAAGTACCAGAGTGTCTGGTGAAAAGGAAATTTCCTGCTCACCCTTGCTTCGTAGTAATCTAGTTTTTTTCCTGGAGAAAACCTGTTTGTATCCACAATATTCTACACATACACAAGCATATGGTGTGTATATGTATGTTATTTGTGTATATATATTATGTATGTTTCTGGGTTACATAAATGATCATTCCAGACCTCACTTTTCCCACCTAACAATGTGTCTTGGAGATCATATAAAAGCAACATAACTTCGAGCTGCTTCATTAATTTAACTGCTAAAGAGTATCACATAGCATAAATACAACCAGATATCATAGCTCATTTCAATCTTCTGTTGTTATAATGTTACAGTGAATATCCTGCAGGGTAAATTCCTAAAAGTGGAATTATTAAAGACTGTGTATTTTTAAAAACACATTTTGTTGAAACATAGCCTACATACAGAAAAGCATACATAATTATACAAGGCTATGAATCTTCACAGTATGAGCATACCCATACTCAAATCAAGAAACAGATTTTACCAATAACCAGGAGCCCCTTATGTCCTCCTGTTACTAATTCAGTTTACCTAAAAGGACCTTTTATTTCCAACACCATAGATTTATTCTGCCAGGCTTGTAACTTCTTTTTTTTGAGACGAGGTCTCGGTATGTAGTTCAGGCTGACCTTGAACTCACCATGTAGCCCAGGCTGGCCTCAAACTCACAGGATTCCTCCTGCTTTAGCCTCCCCAGTGCTGGGATTACAGGTGTGCACCACCGCACCCGGCTTTAACTTTATTTTGTTTTTATTTTAGTAGCTGTCCCTTCACAGAAACAGTCAGTTCCCGGTTCTGCCTATAGTATGTGATAATGTATAATTCGTAACACCTTCACTAACCTAAGGAATGATTAAACTTTGATTTTACCATGTAGGAGAAAAATAGTACCATTTTTAGTTTTATTTTTCTATTTATATACAGTAGTCTGTCTGTTTCCATAGGGAATATATTCCAAGACCCTCAGTGGATGCCTGGAATCTCAGATAGTATTGTCCTCTCTGTACTGTGCTTTTTCCTCTACAGACACACCTATAGGAAAGTTCAATTTTTAAATTAGGCACAGTAAGAGATAAACAGGAATTTTAAAATAGAACAATTATAACAGTTTATAAAAATTACGGGAATATTCTTCTGTCTCAGTATTCTTTTTTGCTTGTTTATTTTTTGTTTTTGTTTCATTTGGGAGTTTTTTGTTGGGTTGGTTGGTTTGTTTGTTTGTTTGGGGGAAATAGGGTCTTGCTATGTAGCCCCGCTGGCCTATAGCTCTTCTCAGTTCTCCCACCTCAGCCTCCCCAGTGCTTGGATGACAGGTGGGCTCCCCCACACCTGGCTTCTGTGTATTCTCCTGTGCTGTATTGATCCCTGGTGACTGCAGAGCTGATATACCTAAAGGCCATTTCTTTCTGAACATCTGGGAATACTCTTTGTTCTTATTGATTTGTAAGCTCAATATAAGATTTTTATGGAAATTAGCCCTTTGTCATATGTTGCAAATATTTTTCCTAATGTGACATTTATTTTCAAATTTTCCGTGAAAATTGATTTTTTTCCTAAGGAGTGAGGTTAAGTATCTTCGCGTGTTTTCATTATTTGCATTTTCTGTTCTCGATTCTTAAAATACCTTGTTCTCTATTGGATTATCTTCCAGTAGCTAAAAGTCTTTGTATATTAGCAACAGTATCTCTTTGTAACATAAGTTACAAAAACATTTCCCTTTTGTCATTAGTCATTAGGGTATCTTTTATTTTGTAACAACTTTATTGAAACATGATTCACATAACATTAACCATTTGAATCACAATTCAGTGGTTATCACATATTCACATAGTTATGCAGCCACCACTGCAATCATTCTAAAATATATTCATCACTAAAAAGGAAATCCAGTACCCTTGGGCTGTCACCCTTAATCTTTCACCATTACCCCAACCCTTAGCAACTACAGGTCTACTGTGTATAGCCACAGAATGCCTTTTCTGGACATTTCATGTAATAGGTGAATCATACATGATCTTCTTTGACTGGCATATTTTACTTAGTAAAATGCTTTTAATGTTTATACATATATTTATGTGTGGGCTGGGAATGTCAGTCAGTGGCAGAAAGCTTTCCTAGCATGCGCAGAGCCCTGGGTTCAGTCCCTAGCACAGAAGACAAAACCTTATGTTATAGATGAGTAATGTATTCCTTTTAACTGACGGTAATACACCATTATGTGTATATACCGTATGTTGTTATCCAGTCTCTAGTTAATATATATTTAAATGGCTTCCATCTATAGGGTGTTAAGAGTGCTACCTTCAACTCTTGTACATTTTCTTTTCTCTTGGGATATATAGAAGAGTGAATGGTTTGGTCAAATGGGAGCTGTACTGTTTACCCATTTGGGGGAGGGGAATGAGGATAAGTCTCATTGTACTGTTCAGGTTGGCCTCAAACTTACGATCCTCCTGCTTCAGCCTTCCATGTATCACCATGCCTGGCCTCTGATGAACCTTTAAGGAAGGTCCAGATTGTTTCCCAAAGCAGCTGCACCATTCCGTGGCTCCACCAGCAATGTACCAGGGCTTCAATTTCTTCAAATCCTCAGTAATACTTACTATTATCTGTCTTTTTTATTACAGCTATCCTAGTAGATATGGAATGTTACTTTTTATACCACCTTACACAGTCTTTTAGTTGTGACTTTAAAAAAAAGTGTCCCGCCCTAAGCAGTAAGAAGGTATATTTCAGTGTATTGTTTATTTGATTGCTATGAAACACATCTCCAGAACTTTTTCATCTTGTGTAACTGAAACTCTACCCATTGAACAACAGTTCCCTTCTTCTCTTCCCCTCAATCCCTGCTAACCACCGTTCTGCCTCTGTCTCCAAGAATTTGACTACGTAAGAGATTTTGTTAAGTCGTGTGCTAACTGCCCCCATTGCCCTCAGAAGACTGGTTCCAAAACCTCAGCTTCCCCTTGCAGATTTCATATCCAAGGGTGCTCATGTCCCTCACATAAAATAGCATATTTTCATGTAAAATATTTGTGTCCCGCCATATACTTTAAATCACTCCTAAAGTACTTATCATACCTAATACATTATAAATAATTTTTTGAGCAGTTATTACGCAGTATCAAATAAGAATAATGACAAGAATAATATCTGCATGTGTTCAGTACAGACAGTGTTACTTTTCAAATATTTTCAATTCACATTTAGTTGAATCTGCCAGTCATGAACCTGCAGGGCTGGAGAGCACTCTGTGCTCTTATCTGTGTGACTCGCTGATTTCACTTGGCAGGTGGTCTTCAGGGTTCATCCGTGTTGCAACACGGGACAGGACTTCCTTCTTTTAGGCTTCCACTATATATATTCACCACACGGTATTCATTTGTGGATGGACCTTTGAGTTACTTTTGGCTCTTGTGACTGCTACTATGAACATGAGTGTATATATGTCATCATGGTTTTCATATACATGTCCCTAATTGCCAGTAATGCTGAGTATCTTTTCATGAGCTTATTGGCTATGTGTCTTCTTTAAAGAAATGTCTATTCAGATCCTTTGCCCATCTTTCAGTGGAGTTATCTTTATTACTGAACTGTAAGAGTTCTATTATTACTATTATGTCTCTTCCCAGTGTGTTCTATGTTGTGATGTAAAGCCTAAGCTTTATTGTCCCCCTTGTGGCCAATATCCAGTACTACTTATTGAATAATCCATCTTTTCCCACTCTTAGCATGTGATTGAACAAACGTATTGGGTTAAACCTGGAGAAAGTAAGGATGAAATGATGCATAGCCCACAACCATGTACAGAAACAGGCTTGTGAATAAGTAGTCACTGCTCACCAAGATAAATGTCTGAAGTGAAGGGTTATGAAAATAATTTGGGGGCAGTTTCAAAAGTACCAGTGTCCAAACGGAAGAGAGGGAGCAGCTAGGGCATGAAAACCTTCTGAAAAAATAGCGAGAACCAGGCACTGTGCTGACACAGGACATGTAAACCCTGAAAGCTGCTTTGCAGGTATAAATGTTTATTTCACTATTTCAAAATGCCAGCGTGCAATAGTAAATGAGCAGATGTCTTCTTTTGAGATAAAATGCCATGCTTTTTTTCTTTACACTTACACCATAGTAAACTTTATAAACAACAAATTCGTTGCTCCTGCTTCTGGGAGCTCCGTAGTCCAAGACTAAGAAGCTGGTGGGTTGGACTGTGCCACACACATGACATCTCCCTGCTGGGTCCTGCCATGCTCTGCCTTGATCTGCATCCCCAGCCCACTCCTCACTGAGTCTCACAAAGTTGCCTGGGCTGGGCTTAAATTTGTGATCTTCCTGGCCCCGCCTGCATCTGGCTGGGATTACAGGCAAGCGTCCCAGCACCCGGCTGCAGCCTCTTTTCCAAAGCCACTGCTCACATTCTTGAAAGGGAAGCCATCATGACCTGATTTCTTCCCAGAGGCCCCACCTCATAATCCTCTCGTGCTAGTTATTAGGCCACAACAGATAGATTTTGGAGCAACACCAGAAAGACCCAGCTGAAGTACATTTCTGTTATATTTGTAATTCCACATTCATATAATGTAAATGAACATGAGAAACCATTTTTCTGTGCATATATTTTAATCCACTGACAAATGTTCATAGTTATTATTGAAGGACTTTGTGTTACTGAGCAGAACTGCCAGGTAAATTTCTTTCATTTTAATATGTAGAATATTTAGTGGCACATAATATCTCCCTCACTTTTCCAGAAGTAGTAGAAATACATAGTGATACATCAGTTGTCAAGCAGTTAATTCCAAATCAGTGTTTGAGCACTGAAAAGATCGAGAACCGGACATGTTTTTCCCATAGAGATAATGGAAAACCAAGTAATTGGCTCTGTGGCCCAAATATTACACTTAAAAATTCATTTTTCCAGTACTTTAACAAATTTTGCAGTGATTTCTTTCTTTGACTCTATCATGGTTCCCAGTTTTCCTCTTAGCTTTACTGTTGGTATCACTAACTTTCTCTGGAGCTATGTGGTTACAATATTTACACCAATAAAGCACAGAGAAAAAGCACAATGCCCAGTGTGTTAATGCACTAACTCAGCACGGTATGAAGCGTCAATCCTTTGTGTCCACGGTAAGATGCCACACATGACTCACGCAGCCCACACAGGTTTTTGCCAAGTCGGATTTTCAGTTTAACTCTAAGCAAACTTACAAACACCGAGCAGACTTTTTCAAACTGCTAGTCAAGTAATGGATAATTCAGGGTTGGAACTGTTCAACAACCACAGTATCACTACCATTACATTTCAAAACCCACATAACTTTTAAAGATTTTTTTAAATTTTATCATTAAATTATATTTGTTCTGATCCCATGAATTGTTTTAATTATACTCTCCATAATAGTTAAGGGTACCCAAAGTCTTTGACAAGATAAATGGAAAAAGTGTAGACTGAGATACAAAGCGCCTGGTGTTGTTTCTATTTTGCTCAGTATACATCTTAACTGGTTTACATTTGGCAACCCTCTGGCAGATTCTAAGCCATCCTTGAAATTTAGCTAGCCAATGGGAAAACAGAAGAGTATTGTGTCATACAATGATAATTAATTATCTCTCTATGCAGTACACAAAACAGCAGCATCTTCACAGCTTGATAAAGTGAAATACTAAAATTTGAATATTGGTATATTCAAATTTGAAATATTGGTATAAAGTGAACAAAAGAAATTTAATTTCTTCAGAACTAAAGAAATTGAAATGGTTTCTGCTTGTGATCATATGCGCATATTAAGGGATTTTAGGGGGAAATTTAGACCTTACATTGTAATAGTAATAATTGCCTCTTTTTTATTTTTCCATAGTTCTTAGTGGTCTGTGTTCTAATGACTGTCCTCGTAAGATAACAGTAAGTAAACTTACTTCTCAGTTATTAATAGTTAAGGGAAAATTCTCTGCATGATAAGTACAACACAGTTGTTACAGGGTATACGTTGTTATTACTGTTTAATAGTGATTAGAGTACCCTTCTCTACTCACAAAACCTTTGCTGGAATTTACTGCTTTTCCCCCCAAAGTTTCTCACTTACAAGGGTCACCTCTTTTATGAAGGCTTTCTGATATCCTCCCGATATTTTGGAACATTTGGTATCTGTAATATTTGATCTCATAGTTTTAGGTTAGATGCCTCCCTACACTGGAGTGTAACCTCTTGAGGTCAAGAACCTTACTGTTCAGCTTTACATAGTTGGTGCAGAGCACAGGGTAAGACGTATATAAGGCAATTAATGAGTTTTTATAGTCTGGCTTCAGAGGACCAAGGGAATGTGACCAGATTAGTCTCCATTGTCACAGTCCCATGGTCTACTCCCTTTAAGTAGGCTCTACCTCTTCATTCTGTCACTCCCAGTAACTCCATCCAATTAGAATCCCATCAGTGATTTGATCTTAGAGCGCTCAAGACTCACTCACTCTCCAGAATCCTATCAGCACCCAAGCGGTTCACACAAGCCTTTTGGGAGACTTGGTTTGAAATCCAAAATGTAACTCCTTGTTTCCTAAGGAGTTTTCCCTCACTTAAAGTACAGGAGACTGGGGCTCAGAGAGAGTAAATAACCCAGAATTACACAGAACCATTAAATAGTAGAGCTGTAATGCAAAACTACTTGTTAAGATCATCGTCTCATATGCTTACTATCCTATTTAAGCACGACCTCACCAATATTTTAGGTATAGTTGGGAAACTTCCAGTATTTAAGATGTAACAAGCCCTGACCCAGAGATTTAATTTAGGCACAAGCTGTGAGTAACACCTCTGAAATAGTGAGGGAAGCAGGGCTGGCAGAAGGAGAGAGGTTGGTCTACCACGCATGGGAGCTCTCAGGCTTTGATGGCCCTCTGAAATGGTTCCAAGTGAGGCAAAGTGGCCAAACCTTAGCATGCTGCATTATTCAGACAGCACTCAGCCAGCTCCTGGGAAGGGCTGCTAATTTTTGAGGCAGATAACTTCTTAACTTCTTTAGTTAAGAAGTGTCCAGGTATAACCCAGCTATGAGGTACTAGCAGCCAACACTTGACAGCATGGGAAATACATCAGTCCTGAAGGGAAGAGCTGGATGATGCGTTGCAACATCCGTACTGAGGGCAAGGCATTTACTGCAAGCCAGGGAGGACTAGATTCAATTATATGCTGAGGCTGAAACATACAAAGACTACTAGAAGCCTGGTGTGATAGAGCATACCTGTAATCCCAGCATCCTGGGAAGCTGAGGCAGGAGGATCAAAAGTTCAAGCCCAGCCAGGGCAACTTATCAATTTAATGTTACTGTCAAAATAAAGAAGGGTTCAGTGAGAAGGCCCTGGGTTCAATCTGCACATAGCACCAAAAGACAAAGAGAGAGACAGAGACAGGGAGAGGTTGCATCTGCCAAGGAAGCTGCCACCACGTTCCCAGCACAGCAGAGGAATTTGATGAAGGAGCTGGGTTACCAACCAGAGCAAGTCTTTAACTGTGATGAAATTGCACTCTTCTGGGAGAAGATGCCTAGTACAATCTGCATTCTTAAAAATGCGGAAGTGGCACTGGAGCATGGCACGTGGAACGAGAGGTTAACTCAGGTCTCGAGTGCAGAGCATATGAGGAAAGCCATGCGCTCTAAGAAACACAAGTCATTTTGGGAGAGAGAACACATTCACATAGCATTACAGCAAATTTTTGTAGTTGTTGTAGTTTATTTTCATTATTGATCTTACTGTACCTAATTTGTGAGTTACGCTTTATCACAGACATTTACATATACAGGAAAACAGTACTGTATGTGTACAGTGAGGTTCTGTCCTGCTCTACATTGGTTGGAAGTCTCAGAGTGTAATCATCAGCAAGGGAGGACTGATGCACACTGCACACAGCTTCTCAGTCCTCACTGTAACCCTGTGATGGACGCACTAACACCGTCTGATGTAAACGAGGTTCCCTGACCATCCCTAAGGTAGGGTGAGAAAACTGAAACTTGGAGAAGTAAACTGAACTGGCCCAAGGTCACACGGAAGTGCGAAGGAGAAATCTAAGCCCAGAATATCTGACTCTAATTCCTACACTCTTAACCTTCAAAATCTGAAGTCTCAAGACGTGAAACATATAGAATGAACTCACAGGGCTTGAATTACTGCGTGAGTCAGCCAGGCAGTTGTAAGAGAATACTGTAACCTGGGTGGCTTCAGCAACAGACGGTTACTTTCTCATAGTTGTGAAGGCTAGGTGTGCATGACCACAGTGCCAGGCTGTTGGGCCTAGTGCAGGCTCTGCCCGGCATGCAGTGGGCCACCTGTCTTAGTGGGCTCATCTGTCCTCTCCCCCGCCTGTGGGCCCAGAAGGGGGCGCTCTCGGGTCTCTTCTCGGCACACATCCCCTCAGTGGTGCCACTTTCACAGCCTCGTCTGACCTTCCTTAGCTCCCACGGGCCTGGCTCTGTATACAAACACTGAGACAAAAGGGGACACAGACAGTAAGGCTGTCACACTATTAAGGAAATTATTTCGGAGAAGTACAGGAAAGAGCTCTGTTTTTCTTGAATAGATGCCTCTGAGGTTTGTGCAAAGTTTTTAAAAAGTTGATTTTGACAATATTTTGCCCAGAGTTCTCATTGCTCTTTTGAGAAAGCAGTTTTTTTTTGAGACAGGGTCTCACTGTATAGTTCAGTTCAGCAATGACATGTATTAACAACAGAAAGATTTACATCAGTTGGTACTGTATTATCAGTATTTGCTAAATGCAGAATGTACAAACTCACACCACTATGCATGAATACCAGGAGCATGCAAAATGTACAGAATAGGGTGGAATTGGTTCTAAAATGGTATAGTAAAGACCTCGAAAATCTGCTCTCACCCAGGTGTGGTGGTGCACGCCTGTAATCTCAGCACTCAGGACACAGAAGCCTGGACTACATAGCAAGACCCTATCTCAAAAAAAAATTTTAAATATATAATTGGGAATATTCACTAAAAACAATTCTTGAACCCAGGACACCTGTTCTGGTGTGTAGAGTATGGGTTATGAAGTAAATTTGAGGTTATTACATGCTGGTAAATATGGCCTCATGAATACTAAATCTAAGCCTCTCTGGAATAAAACGAGTGTAAGATATAGAAAAAGTATACCCTATGCCAAAGAAACAGATCTAGAAAAAATAAAACATTTTAAGAAGTGATTACCATATGCACAGTGATAATGCTAGCAGTATGGGAAGCAGTGGGAGCTCCCATGTACTGCTGGAAGGAAGGTAAAGTGGCAGTACCACTTCGGGAAAAGTACCGTCAAGGAGGCATTCCTAACTCCTAAGCCTTTGCACTTGTGCATCATTAGGTGACATGTAAAAATGCTGTGTCTATTGCAGCAAAAAGATGGAAAAAATGTCAATCAAGAACAGAATTTTAAAAATGATGGTATAATCACACAGTGCAATACTCCATAGCAGTAAAAATAAACTACAGCAACATGTTTGATCATGGATGAGTCTCAAAATAATGTATTTTAAGCCAAGCATGGTGGCACACATCTGTAATCTCAGTACCCTGGGAGGCTGAGGCAGGAGAATTACAAGTTCAAGCCCCACCTGAACAACTTAGTGAGACCCTGTCTTAGAATAAAAAAATGTTTAAAGTGACTGGGAATGCAGCTTAGTGCAAAGGCCTAGTTAGTGATGGCAAAGCTTATAGGGACAAGTGCCCAAACTGCAACCCAAAACCCACGTACTCATCCCAAAGTGCCAGCCCTGCAGTTAAACCTGAATACTGAGGGTTTAGTTTAAACAGCTCATATATTAGCATCTTTTGTCCTAAAAAAAAAAAAGTGCCCTGGGTTCAATCCTCAGTACTATAAAAACAAAACAAATGTGCATTTTAAGAAGCAGGCATCAGAAGGATACATACAGTGTGATTCCACTGGCATAACAGGAACTATGTGTAATGGAGTTCTTTTGTTTTGTTGTGGTACAATACTAGGGATTGAACCTAGGGAGGGCCTCATGCATGCTAGGCAAGAGCTCTGCCTCTGAGCTGCATCCTCAACCCTCAGAATGTACTTTAATGTGTTTATGTAAATGATAAAGCTGTAAGCAAAAAGGGAATAATTAAATGAAGATAATCTCTTAGCTTAACTTCTGTTCAACTATCTAGTTGACTTGAAAATTGTGAGTATCTGTGGGTCAGTTTCTGTCTGGGGTGACAGGTCTCCAGAATGAAGTGCTGCAGATGAAGAGAAAAATGAGGGAGAGAAAGTTATGGGACCCAGGGCTTGCAGCCTCTCAAACTGAAGCCTCAATTACCATTTTCCATAACCTTTTTTATTGGTATACAAACAAAGGCAGCAACAAGGTAAATGGAAGGAATATACAACTCAATTATCACAGGAAGGAGACTTGACTTAGTTAGCCATCATGTTATCATTCCTTGGGGCACACCTCAGCAAAGCATCTAGTGTTGTCCCAGCGGCTTTCCACGGGGACACAAGTCCTGCTGTCACTTCCTTTTACACTAAAGCTTTTGCTAGACTTCCTCGAGAATCAAATAATCATATGAGTTAGTCAGGCCCAAAGTCCCACATAGATAATACCTTGAAAGATAAACTAAAGAATGTCTTTCTCCACCAATATCTGAGAACAGTGCTTTTCTTTGCCGATCTGCAAAATAGGACTATCCATACAGAATTTTGGCAATTCATAGATGAAAACAGTAGTAATGCAGTGTACATCTTTGTACATAATAGTATGTCATGAACAACTTTGTTTTTAGTATTTGATAGTCTCCACAACTGTTTTATTCAGTTAATAATATCTTATGAGTAATTCCGTTCTTAGAGCAGCCTAACTTCTCATGGCCATTGGGAACACATGTCTACATTTCTTGGAATATCAGGCAGGTGGTTATGGTGTCCCGTGATATTAATTCTTGCCTATCCTGGATGAACTCAGCTTTAGAGTGTTAGTAGAGTATCTAAAGGTGTTAGATACCTAGCAGGCGCAAGGTCCTGAGCTCAATCCCTGGTACTACAAAAAAAAAAAAAAAAGGTGTTATTAACTTTTATGTACTTTATTGAAAAGATCTGTAAATTTTATTTCTGCAAAAAGTATTCAGAAACTTAAAAGCATATTTAGCCATTTGTTAACATCTTTAACAGAATGTCCATTGCAATCATTGGTTCCTCTGTGTTGCATTCTGTTAGCCTTGACTTCTAGAGGGGGAGTGTGGTATTTTATTCAGGGTTGAGTAGTATTCTAGAAATAACAAGCTGGAGATCAATTTTATCACTGTGACAAAGCTTTGTCAACCTGTCAGGTTATTCTTACCTGGAAAATTTTCATCCAATTGTGATTATTCTGGATGAGTTTTATTTATCTGATATTTTCGGAAGAAAACATAAGCTGTCCAATCCATCCCTGCAAAAAAGGCCATGTATAATATTAAAAATTCAGCATGTAACATTAAAAATTGTAGTTCTTTGTATTTTTTGTCATGTGATTTTGGGTTGTATTTTTATTTTCATTTCCAGTGCTGAGGATTGAACCCAAGGCTTCACACATGCTAGACAAGCACTCTACCACTGAGCTGCACCCCCAGCCATAAAATTGTTGTAGTTCTAGGTAAAACCAAATGAAGATTAAAAAAAAAAACCTTGCTTAAAATATTTACCCTTATTAAGAAAAGACAATATTAGATCTTAGAAATACCCTGTAAAAATAATTATGTTTAAAGTGTTAAAAATTTTATGGTAGGCAGCTTTTCTTTTGAAGTACTGTGTATTTGTAGAAATGATCTCTAAGTAACTGTCACCTGTGTAAGAACTATGTGTAAGAATTTTTTTTACTTTGCATAATAGATTTGCCTGATATTTCAAATCATTCCCTATTTTCCAAGGCTATTTGCTTTCTTATTGCAGCCCTTTGGAGTGAATCAACCCGGACCTTACATCATGTATACAACTGTTGATGCAAATGGGTATCTGAAAAATGGCTCAGGTAAGACTCACTGTGGGTGATGGGGTCCCAGACGGGTCTTCAAGTTCTTATGTGTGATGCACAAATAATTGGGTATGACATGTAACAGTAAGGAAAAAGCATCGCTTCTCGGCCTTTTGGCTAAGATCAAGTGGAAAAAGCAGAAAAGTTTAATGAAGTGCAGTTAGGCAGTGGAATGCTCAGATGGAGCAACTTGTACCCAGGAAAGGAAAATGACATGCACACCGAGTATGTTGGGTTTAAGAATTTAAAATGTGGCACTGGATCTAGGGCGCCTCCCATTGGGTTGTTCAGAATGTGACTGACAATGAGATTCACAGGGCATTGAGTCATGTCAGCTGTGACTGTCATGCATGTACTTCCCCATAATTCACTCTGTTATAATTGGATGCATGCGATCCAGTACTTATGCGTGAGCCTTCAGTGAGCTCCAGGGAAGAAAGGTTTCTGTAGGTCATGCTGGACAATCTGACATGCTTGTGTCTTGGCTTGGGACTTCAGAACCTGCCAAGGTAGGTGCTGGGGTCTTTGTCTTTCTTTGCTTCTTGGTAGTAGACCTTAAAATAGAGGTCGATGGTTAGCCCTGGGACATTGCCTGGGTTCAGGTGAGTGGAGGGAATAACCCGGTAGCCTCAGCTGTACTCTATGTTAAGGCCAGATATACACAGTATGTCCCTAATACACAGAAGCACTTTGCTTTAGTATATTGACAAGGTAAGCTGGCAACAAACTTTTTAATAAAATTTTCACTTTTATTATCCTTTGTCATTCTGTAGACTGTATCAACAGATTACAAAAGATATTCATAGCAAAAAATTAACATTTTATTATCACTATTGTGATGGATCCAACTCATTGCCTGTTTTTCACTTGAAGTAACAGAGAAATTGTGAGAAATTGCTTGATTTGGCTTGATCAAAGAGTGAAATGGTAAATTATTTAAATTAAGCTCATTTTGAAAGAAAAAGTTAGAAATCCAATCACTACTGCAATCTGAAGTAACCCTGTTAATATGTGGAGCAGAAGCTGAAAAGAGAGACTGTTTTCACATGTACAGGAAAACATTAAGTTTACATTTGGATAGATAATGAAAGGAAGTTCAGTCAGAACAAAATAAGAGTGAACAAAGGGTGTGAGCATTTAACAGATAACTGACTTAAGATTGGGTCCAGATTACAGTAGATTCCACAGTGATCATCTCCATTGCCTTACTAAGAAAAGGAACCCTAACATACTGCATGCCTCTCTGAGACTCTGAGAGTTTTAGTTACTCCTTGACTTTTTTAGATTAAAAAAAAAGGAACTCATTTGATGGCCATTCACATGTTATATGCTGTCCTTACATAAATATATCAGAATGAGCTTACTTTTTAGGTAATTATACCCATTTGAGGCTTGGGCATATTGATGGTTTTGGGACAAACATGTCATAAAACAAAAACTGTGAAAAAATTCAAAGATAGATTATCAAATAATTTAATATGCAGTTGTCAGTGTAATTTGTATACATATTATATTTAGTCCTAAAAAAGACTCTGGGATGAGTTTTATCTTCTGTCAGTTAAAGATAGATAATTTCACTGCTAAGTAAGATTTTCCAAAATACATAAAAATCAGGTAAAAGTAGTAAAATAAGCCAGTATACACAGAAAACAAAAATTTAGCTCACTGGTGAATTATCAGTGAAATTCCAATCTAAAACACTAACAACTTAAATCTACCTACACTTCCAAAAAAGATACCACCATCAAGTAGATGATTATCTCAGGAATGCATGGTGGTTCACATGAGAATAATTTCTTACCAATTATTTAAAGCCTCCCTTTTTCTGCATTTAATGGTATATATATCTTTCCATGTCTAGTCGTTTGATGGTAGTCCTGTTTTCTCATCATAATAAAGCAATGCAACAGTAAGCATCTGTTTTATATGCACATATTTTTGTGCAGCTAAATAAAAAATCTGGAAGAATATATACCAAATTAACCCTTATGGGAACCATAATTTTAAGAGAATTACTCCTACTTTGTACATTTCTCTAATAATTGACTATTTTTCAGCCTGTTTTAATTTAATTTTTTTAAAACTACAAAGTTTACACCAAATCAAAGTCTCTCAAAGATACTACTTGCAAGCCAGCATGGTAGTAGTAACTGAGTGTGGTAGCATGTGCCTGAAGTCCCAGCCACTAAGGAGGCTGAGGCAGGAAGATGCCATTTCAAGGTTAGCTTAGACAACATGACGAGACCTCTGTCTCAATACAACAACAAAAAAAATTAGTTCTAAAAACTGATATAGAAAATATATTTTAATTCTGTGATCATTGAGTCATTCTCAAAACTTTATTAAACTTACTCTTCTACAAACTAGGCGTTGCCACTTCATAGATTATCTTACTATATTAATAAAAACCCATTCATTAATGTTAGACACCCATTACAATTATTAAGTAAATAGAGGAATATTTAATTAGCAATATTTCTTTAAATCTAAGCAATCATGGAACACTGGATTTGTTCACACTAACTTGAATATTTACCTATCAGATTGGGATAGAGATTGAGAACGAATTTGTAAATATAAAAGATCGGGAGAAAATGCTGAGGTAAAGAAAAATAAATGCCGTCAAGGTCGTAAATCGAGGGAGTATATAAGCTTTCATAGCAAGTGTCATAACAGTTAAACTTACTAGCAAACTGTGAAAAAAATCTAAATGTCAAAGTAGAGAAGTAATAAATTATGCTGCTTTATAATCTCCAGCCTATTAAAATATTTTCTAATGATTTTTGATTAAATGAGAAAGTGCCTGGGAAGGAGACACATTTTCATGTATAATCCCATGTTTATTGTAGGAAAAAATGCATAAACAAAAGACACATTAAAATGTTACTCTGCTTATCTGTTGGTTGTGGGATTTTCTTTGTATATTTTCCATTTCAGCTTTTGAATGTAAGACAGTTTTTTAGGAGGAATTTTTAAATTTACCAAGAGATGGAGGTGGAGGAAGGGGGAGGAATTAAGATGTATTATGTGTGTGTACCAACTCCCTGTGCTCAAAGCAATCGCTATGTACTGTGGACATGGACTAATGAAAAAAATCTTGAAGATGAAAAGAAAAAGAAAAAGCAATGAAACATGTTTCAGATAGGTGCTGCGTTGCATGCATCTTATTTTTTTATCTACGTGTTTCCAGACTTCAGCTCAATATTTAGACTCAAGAGACAGACATAGATGCACAGTGGCGCAAAACTATAATCCCAGCACCCTGGGAGGCTGAGGCAGGAGAATCACAAGTTAAAGCTCAGCCTGAACAACTTGTCATTTCAGAACTTTAAAAGTGGGCTGGGTGCTGAGCGCAATGCAAAGGCCCGGGTTCCATCCCCAGGTACCACCAAAACCAAAAAAGACGAAGACTTGGTTAGACCATGCCACTCGTCCCATTCTGCCCATCAGCTGAGAATTTGTATCTGTAGGAAGAAGGTGACCACACTCACATATTTGAAAAACTGCGTGCCTGGTTTATTCATAGAGTAGCTACGGGTGGCTACCTGTTAGTACATCATGAAATGGATTTAGTAACTCACAGAACTTTTTGTTTAATGGAATAAAAGAACACACAATAAATTACAGAAAAGTTAGGTGTAGTGGGGAGTGTGTGTGTGTGTGTGTCTGTGTGTGTTCATAGTTGGTGATAACATAAAGTATAGTTTTTATTGTAGGATATAATCAAAGTATTTGAAAGCCACTAGTAGGGAGAGATAATAACCTGCATGAATGTTTTTTATTAAAGGCTTAGCTAATTTTCCATCTGCTTGTAGATAGATTTTACCTTTCTTAAGCACTATTCTACGATCCTTCTCCATTGTTATCAAAGCCTGGAGGGACAAATGTTTTTAGAGAGTTATAAACAACAGGTCTGTGACAGATCAAAAACAAAACTAAATTGTATTTACTACGATCATTTTAGCAGCTAGATTCTCTTGTGTTGGATGTAGTACTTTGGTTACTGCTCTTACAGAAGAGCCGGAGACCCGCACGGGGGCCCAAATTCCCCCAATGGTATCTGACAAGAACTAGGCGGACTAGAGCACATTGCCATGATTTGACAGACTAGTTGGTTGTTTCTCATTTGTGAATAACAACATTGTTAGACCAAGAATTGTTTTTCTGTCCCTTAAATAATTCAATTCTGCTACTTAAATCTACAGAAAAAATACTTTCCTTTTTCCTTTGAGGTTACTATTTATCGGGAAAAAAACCCAAGTAACCCTTTAAACTTAGTCCACTCAAAAAGTGCTGTTACGCAATCACATGCTCTAGTGTAGGAAAAAAACAAATGTTTTCTTCTATTCTACACCTTGAGTGTACACATCACTCACACAAATGCAAGCAGCTATAGCTTTTTGGTTTTGGAGACTTTTTTCCTGATACCAGTTACTTTTCCAACACTAGGGGCCCTTGTCTTAGTCACTTTCCTTCTCAATGGGACAAGTGCTATCAAGACAGCTATGGAGGCACAGTGATGAGTCAGATGGGAAACTCACCATCCTGTGGGGATGGAGAACCTGGTCCCGTGATTCAAGAGCCCTGGGCCAGCAGCCATAGGCAGAGAATCAGCAGAGGAGACACATTTGCCTGGACAAGCCGTCACTGTCCACTGCACTGTTCAAAAGAAAAGAAAGTGGCTCACCAGAGAGCAGCTCTGGCTAGGATTGTGAGTTTTAAGCGAGAAGAAGGCTTTTTATAAGAGGCTAAAAAGAACTCTTTAGCTTGTGCCCCCAGCAGCTATGGAGGTTACAGCCACAGTCCAGAGGGTTTGGGTCCCTCCACTCTATTTTGTTTTAATGAAATCATCTGCACCATAATGACATCACCTCAAAAGACTAATAATCTGCCCTGTTTTTATTAGGAACAGCAGATGTTTGCTAAATGTTTCCCAGGGGAGAAAGGATAAGGAAATGCCTAATTCAACAGTAGCTTTCTGTGCAGGCACAGGAACTCTTTCTATGGGGAGGGCTATCTAGGAAAAAAGCAGAGAGCACAAACCTCATCTACTCCTAAATGCAGTTCTGGTTAAATGGACGAAAAGGGAAATGGTAAATGCCAACTGCTCCCTGGGTTTAAAGACCACGGTGATCTCGGTGGGACCTCCAGATATGAAAGTTCATTTCTTGTAAATCCCAGATTTTCTGTCTCACAAAGCTGAAGAATAAAATCACACAGATAAAAGGAAGGAAGAAACTAAGAGAGTGTTTATTGGAAAGAAAAAGAAAAGATTCTTGGGCTGCCCAAGAGGAGATTTTGAACAGCCTGTTGTTTTGGCCTTATGCAGATAAGCAGAATGCAGGGACTGGTTTTAAACAGGTGGTTGTGTGGGTTTAGCATGTAAAGGAAGTTATTTAGCTGGTTTACAGGAAACTGGTTACTCTGCATTTTTTAGTTTTTCCCAGTCTAGTCCAAAAGTTAGGGAAGAGCTGTCAACTGACTCAGCACAACTTCCTTGGAGGAAAGGCCTTTATCCCCCCTTTTATGTTAACTCTTTACCTTTTGTTTTTGTGGCAGGTTTTATATTTTTAAGCCTAACTAGCTGATTTAATTAGCTCTTGTTTCTTTTACTTAAGTGATGCTATTTTAGGGTCATCCTATAACACTGCTATATGTAAATATATGTATATATGCTTAAATATATGTGTATATAATATCTCTGTGTTTATATATGTCTGAATAAATGTGGTATGACCAAAACATACAGTGAATGTTTAAACATGTATTATAGTAAGAGACACATTGCCACTAATCCCCTTCAAAATACTCCCCTTGGCCTTGAAGACATCCCATTGTTCTTGGGAATGTGCCTTTTACTGTAATAAGGTTTTTTTATTGAAATGTTCACTGTATAGTTGGGTCACTGTGTGTGTGTGTGTTTACCATTTTTTGTTGTGCTGAGGGTGGAACCCAGGGGCTCACAAATGCTCAGAAAGCACTCTGCCACTAGCTACACCCCCAGCCCCACATATTTATTATAGATTACAATATGACACATGCTTCAAATATGAGAACAGTTAAAATGTATTGCAGACTGATATGGCAGCATGTTGGAGCAGCAGAGAAACATTCAAGTTATAACAAAATTCATACTTACAGTAAGTAGAATATTAAAATCATTCAGAGTACACATAAGCAGTTCTCTTTCTATAATTTTAACCATTCAGACTTCTCTGTTTCAACCAATAATTCTCAATTCTTCCACTATCAAAGACCATTTTATCCTCCTCTCCCCCCAGATGCAACTCAGGGTGCTATGCTGTTAGCTGCTGTTCAAGTTCTGATGCTTGCCACTTCCCCAAAACAAGGGAAGCTCACCCCAGAAAGAATGGCTATCGTCAAGAAACAAACCAATAACTAATGCAAGAAGGGCTGTGGGGAAAACGAACTCTTCTCAACTGTTGGTGGGAATGCAAACTGGTACAACCACTGTGGAAATCAATGTGGTGATTGCTCAAAAATCTAAAACTAGAGATTCCACTTGACCCAGCTATTCTCCTTCTAAGTGTCTTCATGAAAGAGTTAGAAGAGTAACGTCACAGTAACATATGCACACCCATGTTTTTTTGTTTTTTTTTTAGAAAAATAAAAGCACAAAAACATATTAACACACAGACACAAATTAGCATAAAAAATAGTACAATCAAAACTGATCTACAGACAAGGTGACATGGGCTGAACAGTGGTTGTTGCTTTACCTATTGATATCTTCGAAGTGTATATATATATATGAACCCAGATACAGACATGCAAAATTGGTCAGACAATTAATCCTCTCAACAACAGAAAAACACAAAAAACAAAAAACCAAAGCCAAAAAAAAAAAAAAACCACCAATAGTTGCTGCTTTGCATATTGATATCTTCGAAGTGTGTGTTCAGGATAACACATACAGACATACAAGATTGATCAAATTTAAGTGATATCATACAATAGTAGAACCATGTTAGCCCTCCTGCGTATATGTATATTCATATATACATACATACATTTTTGTCTCTTTCTTTTCTCCTTTCCCTTGTCCCATCTATTCTTTGTTTTTGAACAGATTTCTTTCATGACTCTTAGTTTATATTTCCACTCTCAGGTTCTTACACCTTGCTGGTTGTTTTTGCTGTGCTCTGCTGCCATGAATGTTTTCCCTCTGCCATGTGCCACTCTGCCTCTCAGCCAGCCAAGTATGGACTAAAACCTCCACAAACTGTAAGCTAAATAAACCTTTCCTTCCTTCATTTTGGCATTAGGTATTTTGTCTCAGCAACAAAAGTAACCAAGACAGAATCTGATACCAGAGGAGTGGGGTAGTTGTTGTTACTATACCTGACCATGTGGTTCAAGAGCCTTTGGAAATTGCTTGTAGGAACACTTTCGAAAGGTTCATAGATGTCACCTGAAAGAGTAGAGCTGGAATGTCTTCGGCTGTTCTGTATGGGAGATTCTGGTCACAGCTCAGAAGACCAGAAGGCCAATAGAAATCTTGCCGGTGAAGACTGGGTTTGGAAGGTTTCTGTTGGAAAGGACTGCATTGGTTGTTGGACTCCAGATGATGTATGTTACGGCTTGGCAGAAAGTTTGTCTGCATTTTGCTCATGTCCAGAGACTTTGCCTAAGACTGAGATTAAGGATGGCAGCAAACTGATTAATCTGGCAAAACAAATTTCAAGGCAGTCAAATGTTGGGAAAGAGGCATGGCTATTGTTGGTGGCTTTTAGCCAGATTTATATTGAGAATCAAGAGCAAAGAGCCCAGCAGGATGATTAAAAATGTTGTGAGTTTGGCCTGAAAGGAAGCTCCAGGAAAGCTGTGGATTGCAAAGATAAGGCTGAGGAGATCTCTATTGCTGAGAAGAAACAAGAGAATGTAAAAGATGGCCTGAGGGCATCAGAAGCAACAAGTCTCCATCCTTTGCAGCCTCAAACTGTAAAGGTGAGAGACCTTGCCTTCAGAAGGAAGCCAAGGAGCACCATGTTCCAGAATGGCGGTGGCAGCCGCACCAGGTTCCAGAATGGCAGTGGCATAGAGAATTTGTTCCTCAGAATTGGATGCAGTGCCCAGCATGCCAGGCACTTGACCCCTATGGCCAAGAGAGAGGAAAGTTTGGCTACTGCTCCACGTGGCAGCAGACCTTGGCATCATCCACGTGGACCTGGTTTTAGGTGTGTGGTGAATGCAAGAGTTCTGAGGTTAGGAGGTTTCTACCCAGATTTCAGAAGGCCTGGGAGGCAAGGCAGTGTGCCCGAGGGGGCAGTGTGTGAGGATGAGTGTGAAGCAAAAGGTGCACTGGAGACCTCGGAAGTTTAGAAAAGCCAGGAACATGGATCATCTGAGGAAAGCTGCAAGGGGGGAGCAAAGCAGGCCTAAGAGAGAAGCCATGGAGGCTGTAACCATCAGAAGTGCCATAGGGGTTGACTCATGCAAGCCCTTTGGAGCTCACAATGTACAACATGTTGCTTCAGATGCTGGGTGTGGAATTATAGGACACAATGTTAGCCCTGCTGGATTTTGGACTTGCTTTGGTCCCAGTGCTATATATTCCCCTGTTGGTGCCTTTTGGAATGGTAATGTTTATTTTGTGCCTTTAAATATTGGAAGTTTTTAATTTTCATTTGCATGGGGGCTTGTAACTAAAGAGTTTGCCTTACATCTTGGAGGAGGCTTGGGATTCAGACTTTTCAGCAATGCTGAAACTGTGGAGTTTGGCAACTCTTGCAGATGGACTAAATGCCTTTTGCATAAGATGTGCATGAGTTTTTAGGGGGAGAAATGTTATGGTTCTAATGTAATATGTCTTGGTATCTGGAAACCGGTTTAAAGAAATGTATCTGGTTGCCAAGTTGACAAGGAGTGGAATGTTATGGTTGATACATTGTGTCAACTTGGGGAGTCTAGAGATTTGGCTGAGTGATTCAGCAGGAGGCCAGGATACTTATTTGTATACATCCTGAGCCTGTGGAAGAGGAGGGCATGGAGATTATGTGAGAGTTACACATCCCCTGGGTGGGGGTAGCCTGTTTACAATGTAAGGGAAAGAGAGAGGCTGCTTGCCGCCATTCTTCCCTTTTTTTGCTGGTTGTTTTTGCTGTACTCTGCTGCCATGCACGTTTGCCCTCTGCCATGTGCCACTCTGCCTCTGAGCCAGCCAAGTATGGACTAAAATCTCCACAAACTGTAAGCTAAATAAACCTTTTCTTCCTTCATTTTGGGCATTGGGTATTTTGTCTCAGCAAGGAGATAAAAGTAAACAAGACAGTTTATAAGATAAAAAGTAGAATCATTTGCAATGCTTGACTCTCTTACTCAAACTCAAACATAAATGGAGGGCTAGTCCGTTTTTCCTGGGGAAGCTAATTCCATTTGGTGAAAATTATAATGTGCACCAACTTAATTTATAACAAACATAGTTCAAACCCAACAATTAATATGATTTTGTACTACTTGGCAAAGTGACTTAAAGTAACTTGGAAAAAAGTAAACAATACAATATTCAAGACGCTTTCATGAAGGATCTGTGGAGATGGTCTGCTTTCTCATATAGCACACTAACTGCAAACTTCAAACAGTTTGAACATGGATGCTGACAGAGAAGATGGAAAATACAACAGAAAAAGATGGTCTATTGCTTGAGCTTTAATGTATGGAAGGGTAGCCGTTAAAAAATCTTTTGTTTATTTTTTTGTTTTGAGGCAGGGTCTTACTTACAAAGGCCAGGATGACACAGACAAATCATGGTGATTCTCCTGCCTCAGCCTCCTAAATTCTGGGATTACAGGTGTAGCCACAAGGCCCAGCAGAAATTCAAATGTAAAAATAATCATTTGTTAAGTAATATTTTGAAGTTTTGTTCAAGGAAAAATCATGTATGCATCCATTCAATTTCTTTTTTTTTTTTTATACTTTGCTTTGTTTTGTTTTGTTTGTTTTGTGGGTATAAGGAATTGAACCAGGACCTTGTTCTTGCCAGGCAGGCACTGTATGCCTCAGCCATATCCCCAGTCCATTCTTTCCACTTCTATGTAAATTAATCACAGAAGCCAAGCATGGTGGTGCACACCTATAATCCCAGCACTAAGGAGCCTGAGGCAGGAGAATCTTCATGAGTTTGAGATCAGCCTGAGCTACAAAGTGAGCTCAAGGCCAGCCTGAACTGTATAGTGAGACTCTGCCTCAAAACCACACACACACACACAAAATAATCACAGAAAGAGAAAACCTTCATGTATGAAGGGTATAGAAATAACATGAAATATAAATTCATATGAAAAGAAGTTTGAGCAAACTTCATAAGCATAAATGAATAATAAAAATCACAAGAAGATAGATGAAGTTACAAAATGGAAATTTTTTAATAAATGTATATGTGTGTGAAGGTGTGTATTCATGATGATGAAAGAAATTAACAAATCAACTGGGACTACTTGAGTAGTGTGAAGAAAACTCCATAAGTGTCAACGAAGTACAGAGGTGAAACACTGGAAAAATAACAAGGGAACCTCTTTATATCAAGTCCAGTAGGCATAATACTAGGGGAAAATGCATCAAGAAAATGAATGACATTTTAGTACCGATTGAAAAATGGTTTTTCAGGTCTATTGAATGATAGACCGAGAAACAGACACAAGGTAGGCAAAATATGCACTTCGATGGGATGTTTTGATTGTCTATTGTGTTTCAGTATAAGAAACTGATCCTCAAATTCTCCATTCAGGCAAACCAGAGGAAAAAAAGAATGACCTAGAAATGCAAAGAAATAGTTATCCCTATGTCTAGATATAAAAATGAAGGCAAAGTGACTTAAATTGTTCTCATTCTTGGGAAATCTAATTTATAACATATGTTTATTTTATAGGGCCAGAATAGGCAATTCTATTTGTAACTAAGGCTTGATTAACTTGTTAAAAAATCTCAACTTTCTGTGAGAGAGAGAGACAGAGACAGAGACAGAGACAGAGAGACAGAGAGAGAGAGAGAGTGATAAAGACAGAGACACAGAGACATCGTGTATAAATTCATTGTAATAATTATGGAAAAATAAGGATTTTGGCTCATCTTATTCTCATGAACATTCAGTGCAGTACCAGATACATAGGTTAGTGTCTGTGACTCCACTGGCACAAAGTGTCTAAAGATACTGATTTTAGTTTTTCAGGTCAACAAGAAAATAAAATGGAAGGCTTGGTATGTAAGTGAAGTGTTTCTGTAAGGTCAAGTAAAAAAAAACCGGATTCGTGGGAAGTTATAGCATCTGTATGTGTGTGCTTGTCTGTTTAAATCTTAGGAGTCAGAAAGGTAGTGAAAAGAGGTAGCCACATAGCAGAAAGAAGTCAAACATGCCAAAGTCAAAATAATTTTCCTAGTCAGAGGTCATTACTGTTTATGTAATGTTTCAAATTGGAGGGAGTTTCTTGTATTGGGAAAATAATTTTATTTCTCCCATTAATATTGTTTAAGTTTTATTGATTTTATTATTTTGTTTACTTTTCTATTAATTTTTACTTAATTTTGTAGTGGGCTCCAGACATTTATGCTTTATTTTCTGTTCCTTGGACTAGCTCAGAGGAATGAGAGATAAATCACATATCAAGCTACATTGGATGAAACCCCATGTGCTGACTGATATCTTAGGTCAGGTCTTTGCAGTTTTTGCCCTTTTAGTTTCCGCATATAAAAAATGAGAGGTTAAAATTAGAACTGGGATTCTACAACTCCACAGAGACTGAGAACCACTGGGTAGGTATGTGGTGGGAAGGTGCGGATAGTCAGGATAATAAATGTTATGGCCTCCAGCTTCAGAGATGCTAAGCAGAAATCTGAGTTGGGCTAGAAATCTGCTTTTGATCCAGTGAGCAGTACTAATATAACCATACTCTAGCCACAGGGAAAGCTGCAATCCTCGGTATTCTTGATGGTGCTTTTTTAATGCCACATGCACATCAGGATCACCTCGGGAGCCCTAGAAACACTCAGACCTACTGAGATGTACCTAAGACATGTTTTGGTTACAAAGCTCCCTCACAACCTTTAAATGCAGCCAGCATTGAAAACCACCTCTGAATAGATGTCTGAGATCCTTTAGCTTGCTTAGACAGCTAGTACTTGGAGAAAATGTACCTCAGCTGTCTTGAAGCAGAAGCGAACAGCTCCCTTTTCAGAGAGGGAAGGAGTCCTAGGTTTCTGGAACCACCAGTCTGTATTCCTGGTCTGGGGCTGAGATTATGGAGTCTTTTGAGACCCTCGTGCAGTACAGAATGACTAGAGTACAGAATGAGAAAGGCAGAGAAGAGTAATGCTTAAGAGGTGAGCAGATATGGCAGAAGGACCCTTATATGTGAGACAGGTGTGGGTGGAGTAGGGTGGGGGACAGAGGGAGCTCCACTGCCCTGGTGACTCTGGATGAAGGGCTGTGAAGGGGAATGCAGGTGCCTCTGGGAGCTCTACAGAGCAGGACAGCAGGTCCCCACATCGCCACCGGAGGACCCCACCTGCTACCCACACCCTGCTCTTAGCATAGTGTGGCCCACAGCAGACTTCCAGGCCTCCAAGACAAAACTGGGTTTTCCCCTACATCATGGAATGCTGAGCATGACAGCAGCTGTGGAAGCTCACGAGCAGCTGGCAACAGAGCAGAGGTGAAGCTGGGTTTGCTTCCTGAGCAGCACGGGGTTTTCTTTTTGAACCCAGAGGAGACACACTGAGGGATTGTAAGGAGGTGAGACGCTCTCATTTGCTTGCGTGCTTATTCTGGCAAACACGAGGAGCTGAAGTTGAAGGAATGGAGACAGGGAGACCAAGTCAGTGAGGCTCATCTACTACCTGCAGGAATTAACCCCAGACGGACTTTGTTAAATGGTAGAACCCTATGCAGGCATACTTGCATTATGGGAGATTCAATAGCTTATAAGAGAAAGATCTTACATTTTCATGTGCTCAGGACCATTAATCATAACAGCCCAAACTGAAAACTTCCTACCTTTCCAGCAATAAGAAGTTGGCTCCATGACGCAGGCTGCACACTGTAGGGCCTGCTGAAGTTTCCATGGAAAATGATGACGTATGTACGTATGGTCCTGCCAAGATAAATTTATACCCAGTTCAAACCTAGTTTTCACTTGGAGAAAGGTGGTAAATGCTGTACACATGGAATAAGCATGTTTACATGTCTGTGAGATACACTGGGCATCTTTGGTGCTTGCCAGTGAATGCCTGGCTATATGTGTGATTTACTTGGGGGCAGGAAGGTCATATCTTTTTCACGTTTAATAAAAAATTAGTCTTCTTTAGGGGGAACAAAGGGCAGTCCTAAGGTTTTGCTTTTGTCTTACCTCATATGCTATAGTGTTTAAAAATGGACTATAATTTAATTTTTGACTGCTGAAGCCCCAAAGACAAGGATGAATTCTCTGAAGATATACAACATGTTTGTCTCTTAGAAACAAAGTATTAGTAATTACCTTGCATCCCTGAAGAGACAAAAAATGAGATGAGTCATTCAAAAACAGTGTTCCCTACAAGACAGAATATATTATCATGGAGATAAAGGCCATTTCCAGCAGGCTAGAGGCAAGGATAATGCTGATGACTAATCGTGACGCTATTTCTCAGTAACTGCCTCAATTATGCTCAGGATCTTAACCAGAATAAGCACTTCTGCAATTATTTATACACAGGGAAGTTATTTGCTTGGACCCTTTTAGGACATTTTCCCCCTGCTCATAGACAAGGAGTCACAGGGAAAAACCTGAGAAAGGATGCAGAGAGAGCGAGGAGAACAGATAATTGCACATTGTGATATGACCATACTGTGCGCAATGGGCCTTGATCCTGCCTACGGGATCAAGATCCTGCTAGAAGATGTGCACTTGGAACAGCTCACCTGGGGGCAGCAGAACTGCTCACCCACTGGGCTGTCATCTGACAGCTTCCCTGTGATTAAAATAGCCCAGAAATAATTAGTGGCTTACTCGTTATACTTCTTTTCTTAATGGATTACAGAGGTTTGCAATAAATGTCTGAATTGTCAGAAGTAACTTTAAATAATATTTCACCACTATTCATGTAATGTAAAATTCTGCTCCCTCTCTCAGCCTTTGTGTAGTTATTGCCTTTTATTAGTTTATGCCACATTTTAATACATTTAAACATATGCTATTACTATTTTATAGGTAATTATTTTTAAGATAGAATAACATTAGAAAAGGACCACTGACATGTTTCGGTACATTTTTTACATTTCTTCTACTCTTCATCAAATACTGGATACTATTCCTTTCACGTTTAAAATTTACCCAAGTATGTCTAATACTAAAAGGCTTCAGGAAATGAATCCTCTTGGCATTCACTTGTCCAAAACAGTCTACATTTCATGGTTATTTATTAAACTTTTTCAAAAATTTTCAAATTCATACAACATTCTCAGTTGATAGGATTTTTTGTGTGTGCATATGTTTGCTTTTCCTTTTAGGATTATGAATATGCCCTGCATGTTCTGGTTGCAAAATTTTGATTGAGAAGTTTGCTGTCTTTCTTTATTTTTCTATATCTAACATTTCTTTTTTGGTCTGTTTATCTTCATCTGTGGTGCATAGAAGCTTGACTTTGATGTATTTACATGTATTCTGCTGGGATTTTTCTGACATTTTTGAAATTCTATTTGTTGTTTTTCATTAATTTTGGAAAATTCTTGACTACTGTCACTGAAACATTTATTCTATGTCTAGAGGGCATCCTGCTAAGCAAAGTCAGAAAGAACATTGTCACATAATTTCTCTCTTATGAGTAATTTGAAGAATAAAACCAGGCAATATGAAAATAGAAAGGAGAAATCTGAAATGAATAGATTCCTCTCAGAGGAAGAAGTACAAATGGCAAATACATACACACAAAATGTTCAACATCACTGATAATTTGAGAGATGCAAATTGAAACCACACTGAGATTCCATCTCACTCCAGAAAGAATGGCTATGATAAGAAAAATAAAAAAACAATAACAAATGGTGGTGGGGCTGTGGAGAAAGAGGAAGCCTTCTCCACTGTTGGTGGCAGTGTAGACTGGTGAAGCCACTGTGGAAATTAGTGTGAAGATCCCTCAAAAAAAAAAATAGGTCTAGAAGTCTCATTTGACCTATCTATTCCCATTCTTGGTACCTGCCCCAAAGCGTTAAAAGTACCATATCACAGCAATATATTCACGCCCATGTTTATAGTTATTTAGTAATAGCTAAATCTTGGAAGGAACCCAAATGCCCACCAACCAACAAATAGGTAAAAAGAAAGACATGGTATTGTTATACAGTGGGGTACTACTCAGTCATAAAGAAGGATAAATTTGAGGCATTTATAGCTAAATGGATGAACCTTGAGGCCATACTCTTAAGTGAAATAAATCACAAATATATGTGTAAATATTGCATTGTCTGTCTGGTGTAAGAAACTGAAATTGTAAATAAGAACCAAAATGTGTAATAGATATCGTGAAATAGGAAGTAATTGTTCAAAGGGAAAGGGGAATTCAGAGAGGGATAGGAGGTAAATGAAAAAAAAAGAGAAAAAAAGGATAAAATAGAAGCAACGCTTTGTAAATAAGGAGGAGGGGAGAGGGGTTGAAGAGAGTGGAAGGGAATGGAAAGAAAAAGGAACCAGATATATCAGGTACAGGTACAAATTCCACATGATGAATGTGCTCATTATGCATATCTAAACTGTACGAATGAATTTAATTATTTAAAAAAAATAGAAGGGAGGCTATTAGAGAAGGGGGGGGGAGGAGAGGAACCAGTAAGAGATCAATGGAAGAATTTGGGTATAATCAAAGTATGTTTTATGCATGTACAAAGATATCAAAATGAAACTCTTTATTCTGCATAATTAATATGCATTGATAAAAGTATATTATTTAGGGTTGGAGATACAGCTCAGCGGCATAA